>PNEQ01017175.1:0-12115 GCA_003012365.1 Medauroidea extradentata | reverse complement strand
ACATCCAGGCCCAGTAAACACTCATCTTCGATGTCGGCTATGTACACTTCGTGTTCAGTGTAGAGGTCACCCAACTTCAATTGTACCTTCCTCTTCTCCTTCACTGGCGTAGTCTCACCTGTCACGGTCGTCAGAAAGCTTTGTCTGAACTTATGGCCATGTGTTTGCTGTGGAGAAGGTCCTAAGATGTCCGGTCTGAACACAGTAATGGTTGATCCAGTGTCTAAATCCATGTGGCAAGAAACATTATCCAGACTGCCATCCACTAGGATTGCATTACCCTCTTGTTTCACTGAGCGTACTCGATGAGATACAGGGGCCTTATGTTCCGCCATCAGTGTTCTTCCCTCTGTAAGATGTCGTCCTGACTCATAACCACAGTTATTTGGTTGCCATTGTGTGCACTGGGCTCGCAGATGTCCGGGTCGTCCACATGTCCAACACTTCAGTCGTCCCTCTGGTTGCTGACAAGGCACAGCCGATGGCTGGGTAGATTTGGCAGTCTCATGTTGCACCTGGTCAATGTTATTTTGTTGCAGCTGCTTGCATTGGGCTCTCAGGTGTCCACGTCGTCCGCATATCCAACACTTTGGTTGCCTCTGTGGTCGAGCGTTAGGTGTGATTGAAGTGATTCTATTCATGAGTACATTCATCAGGGCTTCTATTCTCTTCAGAATGTTCCCTAGGCGATCATCTCTCTCGTCGCGCGACAGTGCGACTGCCCGCACAGCATGCCGAGTTGATGGTCCTCTTGCAGACTCGACCTCCAGTGCTCTGGCCAGGGCATCCTGCATAGTCCTCGGGGCGGCCAGACGCACTGCTTGGCGTACATCTACATCGGCAATGGCGTCGACGAAGAAGCCGACTGCTATTATGTCTCGTGCTTGTTCTGGACACCACTCGAGTAACAAATGGGCGAGTCGCACAATGTCCTGCCACAATTCTTGCAGTGGCTCTCCTGGTCTCTGGGTGCGGCTCCTTAGTTGGGCATGGTGGGCATGTCGCAAGTACTTGTCTCCGAAGCGCAGCTCCAGTGCAGTAACTAATGTCGAGTATTCCAGCCGTTATTGTTCTGGAAGCGACTGGAGTATACTGAGGGCAGGTCCCCTCAGCACAGCTGCAAGGTAGTACGCACGTTTCTGGTCAGACCAACCACTTATGGTTGCCACATTCTCGAACTGATTTTGGTACTCTCGCCATGGAGTCTGGCCATCGTAAGGAGCAGGCTTGACAGAAATCCCTTTTCCAATGTTTGATGCAGGCGCACTAACACCAACATGTTGCAGCCCATTTTCTGCCTGGTTGTGAACCACACTATAGCCTGGTTCAAACTTCGTGGACTTCTCTTCGCCGCCTTCAGGTATTGATTCAGCAATGACCTTGTCTTCTCCGGCAACAAGATGGCCACCTTCTTTACCATGGAGAAATTCTTGACACTCCTTCCTCAGCTCATCCATTTGTTGCTGCATGCTATTTTTCACATACTCCATCTCTGTCTTTACACTGCCTATTTCTTCCTTTATGCTGCCTACCTTCTCGTTTACAGCATCTATTTCCTGGTACACCATTTCTTTTACATTATCTACTTGCTTATTTATGTTTTCATTTACGCTATCTTTTACATTATCAATTTTCTTTTCTACATTTTCATTTACAGTATCAATTTTCTTATCTACATTTTCATTTACACTATCAATTTTCTTATCAACATTTTCATTTACACTATCAACATTTGCATTTACACTATCTCTGACAGGATTTATTTGGCCACTTAATTGGCCACTCAATCCCTCAAAGAGGGCTTTTAGTGCTTCTATTTCAGCTGACATGCTTCTTGTAATCATTCACATTTACAATTGAAATTTAAACATAAAATTTATGAATTGGCTCAGTTTAACTGAACAGCAGTTGTGTGCATTGATTTAATTTTAATAATTAATTATTGAATTTACTTTACGCCTCTATCCCACTTCTGACACCAGTGTTACAAGTTTGTGACATAAACTTCATATGTGGGCAATTCCCATGAGTTCTTTGGGATAGAGGTCTTGTAATTACAAATAAAAGCGTTAAATTAAGTACTGGATTTAATAGCTCACAAAGCTACGAAATACACAAAACAGAAATCAACTAGAACTCTCACAACACAATTAGTTATGCACACAATTACTCCTGTGTCACAAACACATTAATTAACTTTGACAATTAAAGCACAAGAAAAGTCTACCATCAATTATTAAACTCTATAAATCACAATAAAATTCAGTCATATATCCAATCAACAGTATTTCTAATAATGACAATGTACAACCTTATCAGTCCGAAGTGGTGATGGCTCACCATGTGCTGCGCAGTACCCCGAGTGCACTGCTGTCTTCACTCTTGAGGTCTTCTGTTCGACTCCCGTCGCGCACCTCCTCTTCGCCTGTCAACCCGCCGCAGCAGTCCTCTTGTATCGCCAAACACTGCTCCGAAGGTAGCCGCCTGCCGCCTCACCGTAGACTTTGACGTCACCAAGATGTCTTCACCAGTCTCTCTCCACAGGCGTAGCACCTTCCTCTAGCGCTACCAATAGCGAACTCTCCTCCAATGTGCCGATTATGTGCTTTTATACTAGCCCAGACAGAATTGTGTAAAGTGGAAATGAAACATGTCAGTAAAAATGGTTTTTATTATACTTTAAAATTACACTTACCCTAACCATAAAACCAAGCTTTCTGGGTAATACAGAGCAAATATAAAAGTGGATATGTAGAGAGAGGTGCTAGACAGGGAATGTAAGTAGGATAAATGCATAATATTTAGAAGAGATAGGGAAGGGAGGGGAGGAGGAATGATGGTGTGTATGAGGGAGGGGTTAGAAGGGTTGGTGGAATGGAATACTAAAAAGAGTAAGTGACAGAAGTAAAAGGGATAGGTAGGAATATCACAGTACTGGAGCATACACACTACCACAAGGGTGGGCTGCAATTGAGGAGGGACAGGATCGATAGACTTGGACATAGGCAGTGTGTTGTGGCAGGGTACCTGAATATGCCAGATGTATAGTGGATTGGGTGAGTAGCAGGGATGGGTGACATGGTGCAGGGAATGTAAGTTCATTTAGTGAGTAGATTCTTGGTGCATTCAGTAGAGGAACCTACTACATGAAACAAAAAGGGGGAGGGGTCGATACTAGATGTGTCAGTCAGGGCTGGGAATACTTTGTTGGTGTGGTAGTACTCGAAGGGATCAGTAAGCACAACATTCCAGTAATGTAGTTGGAGATTGGTGGAAAAAGTGCTGAGGAGGTTAATTGTACAATGGTGTGGCTGTATGGGCAAGGAAATAAGCTGGGAAAGAAATTTTCTAAAGGACAGGTTTGAGAAATGGTCTAAACGGGAAAGTGTTGAGATCTTGCGAAGAGAGGTTAGGAAGATAATTTATGAAATTATGGTAACATTTATACCATGGAGGAGGAGTGTAGCTGAGTTGGAAACTTTGCATTATGAATGGGAAGCAAAGGGGTTAAAAAAGCAAGTGTAGGCAGATGCATGTGGAATGGAAGAACGATGGGATATAAAAAGACATGGAAGGGATGAGGCAGATGGGTAATAAACTAGGAAGAAATATTTGTCATGGAAGAAATGATTACCTGGGTAGGAGGAGGGCAGAGGAGGAAAATTGTTTGATTATTTTTAGAAGAACATAAAAGGAGGGACAGAGGAATGCCAGTGCATAAAGGTGCAGACATGCAAGCTACAACCACTGATAAGGAAAAGGTTGCAGACTCAGTGCTTGTCAGTGTTTGGGGAGCAGGATGGTTGGAGTTATGATTGTTGGGGGAAGCCTCTTAGGAAGCAAAAAATTTTAAATTAGAATGTAGGTTAAGGTAATAAAAGGGTTAAGTCTGATAAGGTGACCGTTCCAGATGGTAGGTACAGGAAATAGCGCTCTATAAATTTGGTAGGTGTTAGTTGTTCAGATATTTAGAAGTAATATTTCACTGATCTCCTGAGGAGGGAAAATTACCACAGAATTGGAAGGAAGCAGTGGTAGTTTCAATATTCAAGCAGTGGGAGGATAGGGGGAGGTCTGGCAGCCACATCAGAGTGGGGTCTGTACATGGAATTGGAGATGTGGGAGCTGCAAAAGGTGCAAAGATGGGGCCCAAGGTGTTTGAAGGATAAATGGAGAAGGTAGGGGCAGGCTGTTGAGTTTAATGTAATAATTATTATTATATAATTGCAAGTGAATTACCGCCTGGTGGCAAGCATACCAACCCTCTTATACTGTCCCTTTCACTGCCCTTCTAAACCGTCCTGCCCTCTTCATTGACACTGCCATCTCCTGCAACAAGTTCCACTCCGTAACCGTCCTAACCTATATCAACTGTAACGCCCTCTCCGTCCTCCACCAGACTCACTGTGTTTTCCTACTGTTGATTCCTCTGCCTCATGTATACCCTTATCCTGATGTCACCCAGTACATTCCATACTTCTTCACACATTACTATCCTTACAAGTCTCTCCACACTTCTCCTGTCCTTCAGTGTTTTCCAACCCATGTCCCACATCATAACTGATGGCCTGAAATTAACCTTCCTCCTCTCCAACCTGCCCCTGACTTTTCCACTTAATCATTAACCCATCTGACGGCTATCTTTGTAACTTCTCTTGTTCATTTACATCCACTTCAATGTGCGGGTCTCACTATGCTGCAGCATACTGAAGAGCAGGCCTGACCATGATGTTGTAGGCCTTCTCCTTCACCTCTCTCAGCACTGGTTCCCTCAACATTCCCACCACTTTCTGAACGTGACTCCTCCAGCCAAGGCTTTCATGTAACATCACTCCAAGGTACTTATACTCTGATGCTTTACCTATTTCCTGCCTTACCTATCTAGACTTCCCTGTTCTCTAATATGTTCCTCATAAACCACACAACTTTAGTTTTCCTCACATTTATACTCGTTTTGTTCTTAACTGTCCATAAACTTATCCATGTAATATTTTCTTGCATCTCATTTTCCCCTTCCTCTACTGAATAGAGCACACAATCATCAGCAAACAATCTTACCCTGCAGATAATTTCTGCCCTATCTCATTAACCATTATGTTGAACAACATAGCACCTAACACGCTTCCCTGTGGCACCCCAGAGGAATCATTGCCCTCATCCAATACAGAACTTCCTACTTTCACTCTCTGAGATCTTCCCTTCAAGAAATATTCTATCCACGCTAGAAATCTTCTATCCACCCTACCAACCCCTTGTTTTCTATCAACTAACCTAATTTTCTGTGATACTGAAGATTTGGGGTGGAACTCGTTGATGGAAACGAGTAGACTGGAAAGACTGATCAAGAAGTACAAAGAGGTGAATGGAGAAGTAGGCTAGAGTAAGTTAGGCTACCTTTAAAGATGACGATGTAATAACAACAATTATATCCAGTGATGAGCGAAAATAGTGCGAAAGAGTGATAAGGAATTTACTTTCGGAGCAGTTGATGATGGAGAAAGGGGTTGGAAAGTTTAGAAGGGGACTAGTTGGTGATTAAGAACATTACAGCTTGCCACCTGATCGTTGTCCAATTGCACTTTGTTGGTGTCGTAATAGTATTAATATAAATAGAAGGACATTTACTAAACAGGTATCAACGAAACATTTTCACTATTTATTTACATTAATACTTAAATTACGTCATTTCGGAATTATATTTAGGTTTTAATACAATGCACGAAACACTCGTAAAAGGTACCTAGATGTTGTTATTTATTATTTCTGTGTGGCCGTCGGTCGTAAATGTAACAACCAGAAAATATATATTCACAGATCCAACAGACCAATCAGCAGCCGTGACACATCCACACAGTCTGTGCAACCTAACTTCATTTCCAGCTAACCTCTGGGTAGTTACACAGAGATATAAATCAAGTGGTAAGACGCGACTTTAGGTAAAGTGCCAGTTTTTTTTTAATTTTTTTTGGTGGCCCAGAAAGGGCACACCCTAAGTTAGTGACTAACTACTAGGAGTTAGAAGGGAGCGGGAGGGGTAGCAGTGTGCCAGGCCTGCAGCCGATACGCTCTAACTACTGCATGCAGCTTGGGTTAGGGAGGAACATGGCTCAAATGGCCTACTGTGAGGTTATGAAGCGCCAAGCCAGCGTTTGTGGCCTGGTGCTTCCCTCAAATTTAACTGGGAGCTAATCCTGTAGAGGATCATGGTAAATCCGCGAGGTCGCGGGAGGAAACCTATGACGATAGACATGCGAGGTGGGTTCTCCATGCTAGGAAGAAAAGATAGAATTCATGCTATGTATAACACGCTTTGTTAGTTGTGTTAGAAGGCGAAAATTAAATATGAGCAGGGAGGGCTCGTGATCCAGCTATAAAAGATAAACTTAAGTAAAGCTTAGCTCTACTTAACCTAGGGGAAATAACCTAAGTTTCCCGAAGGGCGGGCATGAGTGCCCGCGGTCCCATTTTAGGTGAGAGGTTCTTGTCGTCTATCACGCAGTCATTGCTAGGTTGTGCAGTACGAGAACCCTCGCTGGGCCATACACTCTCTGCGGTGCCATGACTGATTTCGCGATGCACTGATGGATGATCAATGCATATCTAATTGTTTGATGCCTACCACACAGTCATGGCTGAGTTGTGCAAGACGAGAGCCCTCGCAGGGCCATTCGCTCTCTGCAGTGTCATGACTGATTCCGCATTGCATTGATAGAAGGTCAGTGCATATCTTATTACGCGCATCCATGGTTCGGTTGTGCAGTATGAGAGCCCTCACTGGGCCATACACTCTCTGCGAAATGCCATGGCTGATACCGCGATGCATTAGCATATTTAAGCCATTTGCAGTTCTCGCTAGGGCAAGTTGGCGAGTTTTTCTTGATTCCCAGGTTGGTTTGACTTCTTCTCGGAGTCGGCTTCTTCTCCACCCTGGTGATATTCTTTTGAGGAGCTTACAGTGGTTTTTCGCACAAGATGTGTTTCGGCATTTTGTGCGTCATGCGCACCGCTGGGTTATAGTTCCCTAGTGCGAGCACTAGGGGATAAGTGGATTTGGCCGCAGCTTTGTAGAAGTTGCGAGTCAAGTGCTGGATATGGTCTGTGAGCCGGGGATATTTCAGCTCATTGTAGAGGACTAAATTGGGCGTATATCTTGGTGCTCCTGCGGCCCTTCTGAGGGCTTTGTTTTGGAGCACTGTTAGTGGGTGCATGTTACACTTTGCAGCATATCCCCAGGCTGGGGCTGCATATGTCAATATAGGTCTAACTAGGGCTGAGTACAATCTATTCCCAGATTTAGTGCTCAGATTGTGACTGTCATTGAGGAGAGTGTATGGCTGGGCTAGCCAGGCATTTGCCCGTCGTAACTTAGCATAGGTATGAGCCTTCCAGGTTAGTTTGCAGTCTATCATGACTCCAAGACATTTAACCTTGGGTTGGTACTCGATTGGCGTGCCAAACAGGGAGGTCTGGGGAAGAGCTGGAGGAATTGGTCTTCGGGTAAAGACAACTGCTTCTGACTTGCCTACATTTATCTTGATGCGCCAGAGTGTGAACCAGGCCTCCAGGGCCTGTAATGCTTCTTGTACTTTGGCTACAGCAAGGGAGGCACGCCAAGAAGTTGCAAACACAGCTGTATCATATGCATAGCTTGCAAGCTGGGTTGGGGGAATGGTGGGTATGTCAGTTATGTATATGTTAAACAATACTGGGCCGACAATGGAGCCCTGAGGCACTCCTGCTCTAATAGGGTAAGGGGCTGACCTTGCTCCAGGTAGCGTAACTACAAAGCTGCGTTCGCTTAAGTAGCTATGCACTAATTTTATATAGCAATCGGGAATGCCCACTCTGTGCATTTTATACACTAGCCCGGCATGCTATACTCTGTCGAATGCTTTCTCTATGTCGAGGAATACAGGGACAGTGTACCTGCATTGATTGAAGCCTTGCGTTTTATGCTCTACAATACGAACAACGTGTTATGTTGTAGAGTGACTGCATCTGAAGCCGAATTGCTCATTTGTCCAAGGTGCACCTGAATGCAGCTGAGCAGAATGCGCTCGGCGAGTTTGGACAGGGCACTTAGTAGGCTAATTGGCCTATAGTTCTGGGGGAGAGTGGCATCCTTCCCTGGCATGGGGAAGAGAATGACATGTGCACACTTCCATTGGTCAGGGAAGTGATGAGTGCGCATTATGCCATTGATGCACTCAGCAACAGCAGGGTTGACTGGGGCAGCTTCTTAAGGACAAGGGCCTGATGCTGTCATATCCAGGTGGTTTGCGCGGTGTCAGTTTGTGGACAATGCACTTAATTTCAGTCCCATCGGTCAATACAGGCATTGTTCTAGGAACCTCTGCCATGAGTGCAGCGACTCTCTCCTCAATGTTCCTGGTGTGATTAGGGTCTGAGGGATCCTGGTTGGGCTGGAATGCAGCTGCTAGTGTGTCTGCTAACAGTGTTGCCTTTTCCTGGGGTGAATAGGCCTCGCCATCAGGACTCTTAAGAGGGGGCATGTGGATAGGTTTATTTAACAAGCCTCGTGTCATTCGCCACAGGCTGTTGTCCTCTGTACTGAGGGCAGAAACTTTGTCTTGCCACTCTGCACACCTATGATTGAATATTTCATTCTTTATCTGCTCCTGTAGCCTTCGGATGCAGTTCTTATGATGAAGGGACTCTGTCCATTACCAGTGCCGGCGGGCATTGTTGCGGGCTGTAATTAAGTCACGAATACGTTGTGGCAGTGTTCGTGGCTTGGATACATATGCCTTTCTAGGGATAAACCTATCAATTGCGGTCTTTATTGTGCTAGTGAGTGAAGCAACACACTCATCAATCTGCTCAGGGGAATCGATATGCTCTGGAGTGTTCAGCTCCCATTCCATGAAGTCTTGCAAGGCGGGCCAGTTTGCTTTAGAGTACTAGAGAGTAGTGCGCATTTGATTGGCGGCTACTCTCGTGTTCTTTATTAGCAGGAGGACTGGCAAGTGGTCAGACGTAAGCTCATGTAGTACTTCTAGTTCATACACAAAGCTAATGTTTTTATAAATAGTTATATCTAGTACGTCTGGTTGCTTCCTGTTGCCTACATCATCAGGATACCAGGTGGGGTTGCCTGGCGCACACACCATATAGTCATGGCACAACTGGTGGGTATATAGCCTACTGCCATTGGTCGTGGCTACTCTTGAGTTCCAGGAGGGGTGTTTAGCATTTAGGTCTCCCAGTATTAAGGCAGAGTGCAGAGGGCCTAATAAGCTAGATAAGTCCTGGTTAGTTAGCTGGTTAGTGCGACAGTACACTCATATTACAGTCAGTGGCTTGCCACATTGACAGCTTAATAGCGACAGCTTTAGTGTGCGACAGCGGTGGGACTGGGGCCATAGTATGAGCTATATTATTTTTAATAATGATAGCTACCACACCATAGCGACCTTCGCGGTCTTTTCGGTGGATAACATATCCGGGGATGCACAATTTGTCAATTTGGAGCAAGTGTGTTTCATTCACTGCTGCCAACTGTACTTCAAGCCTAAAAAGGAAGTCATAGAATTTGGCTTCTTTCCCAAGTAGTCCTCTTGCATTCCAGAAGAGTAGCCTCTGGAATGGAGTGCGCAAGTTATGAAGGACCTGCGGGGGATTATTGGCGTGGGCCATTAATGATTAGGTCACACAGCTGTTGTGTGAAATTCACCTCAAGATTTATGCGGTGAACTTCAGAGAGACCAGGGGTTTGCCAAGCCACTAGCATGTTGCATAGTGAGTTGGTGATAGTGCTTACAACATTATTTCTGTCGCGAACCTGGGAGAGCGCAATTTGTAGTCTGTCTGTACTCTGCAGAGTGTCGGCTAGTGGCTGCACTGTTTCGCACTTGGGCGGGTAAGGCAGGGTTGGTACCGCTGTTTGCTGGGCCATGAACAATGGTGCAGGTAGATGGCTTTGCGGCACGGCTGGAATACGGGTCGGAGGGAAGGGGGTTGGGCTGGTCTGTATGCCGTCCGATCGAGCGTGGAAGGGGGAGGCAGGTGCCTGTATAGCCACCGACTCGAGTACGTGCCTCGGTGGGGTCTGCTCTCGTGACCTGTCTACAGCATGTTGCACTGGGCTGGGAATATATGCAGGCTCAGTCTCTATTGGGCCTGTTTCCATCACTTCCCCCAGTTAACTTACTGGCATAACTGGGTCCTTTCCTGGCCTTTGAGGAGGCATTCTGGTCGGCTGTGGGTGAAGGTCGCGGGTTCGATTCCCTGCTCTCACCTTTTGGCGTGTTCTTTTGGTTGTTCTTGCCCCTGCGAGTTTCACTGTTCGTCTGGGTTGCAGGGCGCTGGGTTGGAGGGAGGGGAGGTCGCTGGGTTTTCCCGCCTTTCCCAACCTTTTGCCAGCCTTCATCCTGGCTGTTCTGCTCGGGGCTCGAGTTATGCCTCTCTGCCTGTTTCCTGGACTGAGGGTCTCTAGTTAGAGTCTGCCTTGTATGATTACCAGCTCGCCGACTAGCAAAGTATTGCTGGTCTCTTTGCGACTGGGTCAGCTGTGGCTGTCTCTTAGGTCGCTGTTCAGCTGGCCTGCGGGAATTTTCAGCCTTCACATGCATCTAGCAGCCGCGGTAATTAGCCGCGTGAGACTTGCTGCAGAGAGCGCACATAGGCGCAGAAGCCTTACACTTATTCGTGGCACGATTGCCGGCACACCAGCGACACGCTGTCGTGGCCTTGCAAGTACTTGCTACATGCCCTAACCTCTGGCAGTTACTACATTGTAGTATGCCTTTAGGGTGACGGAAATGTTCTATTTTTACACGCACGCACATGCAGTACTGTACATGTAATGTTGCGCGGCATTCGTGGTCGACATCCACTTTGTACATTGACAGTACTTGCCTGCCTCTGTTCTGTACAGGCGTGACTTTCTGATCTGCCACGCCTTGCCTAATGAGACCAGCTGCGATGATATCGCAGTCAGTGCCTCTGGGGACATTTTTCATTATGTACATGCCTGGGCGCTCTGACATTGCGCGCAGTGTGGCATGTTCCACCCCTACTTCCGTCACTATCCTGAGAACAGCTATGTGTTCTGGAATAGTCGCCATTTGGTAGTAAGTGCCCAGGTTATTATTGTGCACTTTGAAACTAATATTCTCGGCTGTGAGGGCCTGGTACAGCTCGTTGTAGGGGTGTGTATCGTCGTGAAACACGATGAGAGTCTTTGGTTTCGGTCCAGTCGTAATTGGCCCTGACCGATTCACAGTTAGAGGCAGTGCTTGTGCCTGTCTGTTGCCTATCACGCAGGTTACTACCGTGCATGTCATTACCATTGTTTTCACCTCTGTTCCCTGCATTTTCATGGCCGGGAGGCGTATTTTGCGCGTCTCGGGCAAGGATTGAGGAGGGGAGATAGGGAATCGAACTCGCGGATTCCTGGTTTGTTTCTGGTGCTATGTCAGTGGCCATTGCATCAGAACACGTTAAATTGCGCGTACTTTCGCCTCCATGTACGCACGTAACCTTTTTGGAGCGTTTACAATCCCGATTCCTTGTTTCCGCACTCGTGACTAAGGCGTTCGAGTGGTGAAGTGAGGAGGGGGGAACTCGCCTTGTCCGGCCAATGCTGGCTTGCCGGGGGTGGGGCGGGCTTCTCCTGCATTCCTGACGTTCCTGGCAGGACAATAGAGGCAGGGCCGTCCGACTTTATAGCCCGTACTTCAAACGTAAAAATAGTAAGTACAGCAACCGCTTACGGCGCTAGTAGAAACATTTAAAGCCGGAAGCCGGGCCGGAAGTTATGCGTTTAAAAATGGCGTTCTATTCCTTGTTTGTTCCATGTGTGCGGATTTTGGATTAGTTTGCAGTTGAAACGTTTATAACTTTACACGTTATACTGATAAAAATGCCTTACAGGAATTATTGTTTTGTTCCTTAATGTTTGGACAAAACGTCAATAAGGCATCGATTGCCTTTGAAAGATGTAACGAGGTTCGCTACGTGGAAACGAGCAATTAAAAATCCCAAATTTGAAGATTTAGATGATATAGTTATTTGGAAGAACTATATGATCTGCAGCAGACATTTTAGAGAGGAATATTTTAGTCCGGGAACCAAGCGTTTGAACGCCGATGCA
>PNEQ01017171.1:0-13568 GCA_003012365.1 Medauroidea extradentata | reverse complement strand
TATTGTCGTTTTTAATACAGTTGAACATTAGGGAATAACATGTTTTACAATTTATGATGTAAGAATAATACCACCAGAATCGTAATTTATTCTCTGTATATTTTTTGTGTGGAATCATTTAAAACAGTCGCTACTTCCTCCTAAAAGTTGTCGGCGACACTAAAGTAAATTCAGTTTTC
Source organism: Medauroidea extradentata (assembly GCA_003012365.1). Taxonomy (NCBI): domain Eukaryota; kingdom Metazoa; phylum Arthropoda; class Insecta; order Phasmatodea; family Phasmatidae; genus Medauroidea; species Medauroidea extradentata. The sequence continues at coordinate 13,389 of PNEQ01017171.1, read as the reverse complement.
GTTTTAGATTGATTTCGTTATGGTTTCTGCAGTATTTTAGGCCGAAATACATTAATTATCCACTGAACGAGTGTTAGGTTTGATATTTATGAAAACAACTCATTTCGCGGGAAAAAAAAGTCAAGTGAAAAACAAGTACGTCACTGTTTTAAACGCTTCCTATTGGCTAGGAGTGTGACGTCATAAGTAAGATCGGGTGAACTCGGGTCACTTCGTATTTAGGCCAGATCCACACTAAACTTCATGAAGTAGCAGACAGGCTCAAACTTAAATGCACTAAGCATACGAAATCTAGTGCCACTTGAAACATCCACTTGAGCAAGTACGAGTGGAGCCTTCAACTCAAGTCACGACTGTGCATACGGCCCATTGTGTATAACGATCTCTGAATAGAAACCAGATAACTGTCAGGTAGATATTCGGCGGTACTTGGTTAGTTTTTTCATAAGTTGGTAGTAAAAGTTGAAATTAGTTTCGTTGGGTTTTTGCAGTGTAAGGTTTTGCGAATATTACAAATTCGCACTGATTCTCATGATTATCAAAATCAGTAAATTAATTATTTTTATATATATGTATGTGTGTGTATCTAATTCAAAAATAGATCTAGATGAATTAAATTTTAAAATTCATGCATGCAACGCAATAAATTCTGTTTAAAATAAAGCCGATAGCGTGACTTGCGCAATTGTATAAAGTCGATAGGGTGACTTGCGCATGTATAGGCATAACAAATTACAAATATTTACAAAACACAATATTACATTCCCGAATATAAAACAAACACGTAGCTGTAGCACTTTAATGAATAGCAAATTCTTTGTAAGCAATATGGCGATACTTTATTCATATTTTTAAATAATTTAATTTATCATACGAAGAAGTACCTAGGTATTTTACCGGCACTTATTTTGAAGTAGTTAATAAATTATTATTAATATTCGTTTTGAAACCAAAATAAATTATAACAAAAATTTAAGCTGAAATATCTACATAATTACTAATAATCTCATAATTTATACTACATTTTCTGCAGTCTCAACATTTTTCAATATAATGTCTCCATTTTGTGAACTTGAATCCTAACGTCAACTTCATTAGAAACAAACTATATGACACCATTTTTGTTCCACTTTTACGTTTATCTTCTGGATAGGTACCTATTTGCAGGTCTAATAGCTGATAGCTTATTCTGTGGATAGTCTCTCTGATAAGCGATATGAGATGGTTGTAACACACTTTTCTGGACTATTTTCTAGACATGTTTTATCCAAAACTTTATCCGGAGGTGGGATAAGACCACACAAACCTTGTTTGTACATATAGGTAGTGTTAAAATAACAACATTCTGCACTAATTGTCACATTTCTGACCAACATGTGTGACATTTGTATTAACCTAATGGTAACTGGTTTGTATTGACACTTACAATTCTTTAATAATGTTTATTTTAGTTTCCTAGTAAATTAATTTTAAATACATAACATTGGTTCACTGTCACACAGGTCTGAAGTTGGTTTTTATGTTTATTTAAACAACTTATTTGATTTTCCTGTGCCACTGATAGTGCTACTAAGTTCTCAATTTCAATACCGATCACGTTGCTTTGCAGTCATGTTTTATTATAAAGATAATAAGTAATTCCAAAATATATGTAACATGTATGCAGGTGTATTGGATGTGTACTGTGCTGATTTAAGTTAGTATTCTTAGAACAATTCTGCTGTATTCATGTTAAAGAAATGTGCTGATCATGACATGAGTTCTGGATGTTCCTTCAACTTGCAGGCAACATGCTGGAAATGTTCAGGTGATGTGCAGGTGACATACTGTTGAAACTAGCAGGAAACATGCTGTTGTGATGTGCAGGCAACTTTACATTTTAATGTTGCTTGCAGGAGATAAGTGCATTTCCCGCATTACCTGGCACACCACAGCATGTTTTTACAACTCTATAGTATGACTTGCAGGCATCATCTGTATGAATTTCTGTACTGTTAGGAAATATCCCAGCATTTAACCTCATTCTGAGACCAAGTTTAATCAAATACATTTTGATATGTGTTCTTTATTTTTCAACCCACTGATCTTACCACACCACAGTACACTTAGTACTAAACTGTGTCTCAATAATACCGGTCAAGAAACATTAATATTTCTTCTGGAAATTTAGCATTCTATAATACTATCAATTTACCAACAGCATAATTTGAAAATTGTTTAAATACTGGAATAACAAAATTATCAATAAACAGGCCAATTTTCACCAAACAAAAATAACTTATGCATGGTGAAGATGAAATGTTTGTATTGAAAAGTTATGAAAATTTGGAATAGTTTAAATGCCCGTATAGAGAATCCAAACCTTAGCAGTATTAGAAAATAGTTTTTAAGCGAATGTGTTCTTCATGTGACGTGTTTCTATTGAATGTGTTATGATGCACTAATGTTGTAACTTTGACTCCACTGTTAGATTTTATGTTGACAAAATATGTCACAGTAGCAAAATATTGGCTCAAAAATGATGCATTTTTTTACAGGAAAGTTTTTGTAATGACTTTAAGATTACAGCTAATTTCAATATTTAACTAATTTGTCTTTAATTTATGTACCGTGGTATCTCAAAATATGATCTGCTACTAATTACTATTGTTTTATTTCGCAATTTAAAACAGAATGTCAGTGGAATATTGACAGATTTTGTTCATGAAACAAACAATTTTATATGATTTCTAAGGAGTTGTGCAATGAGAGTGATTGACTGGATGTAGTTTTTTTTAGACATATTCCATACATACAATTTTACAACAAACTGTAAAAACATAGTTAGGCCTATATGCCTACTTGTTTTTTATGGTTTTGGTTTGCCATTGTATACATATTTATTTGTAGATTTATGCTTACATACATTTTAAAGATAGTCTTTCATCAGCACTGTTTTTAAGTTTCCCTCAAATCTTTCAGTAAACTTACGTGGTGGTTATGGCCTACTTCGTAAAAACGCAACTCAATAATGAGTAATTGAGTGAGAGATTTTGGACAGCATTTAACATCGAGGTTTTTAGCGCTGGTGATGGGTGACTTTAGGTAAGTATGGAGCAGCGCCGGAATGAATGGGCGGGAAAATGGGAGATACCCGAGAAAACCTTCCGACCAGCAGCATCGACCGGCGCGATTCTCACATGCAAAAATCTGGGGACCAAACCCGCCAAGACACGGGCGTCACAACCATTAGGGAACGAGGGATACACGTCCCCCCCCCCCAATAATACGTATTTTCATTTCGTCTCCTCCAATATATACAGGTTGTTTCTTAACTTATATTTCAAAATTTAGGACGTGATCCTTTACCACAAGTGATATATAGTTTCACAATGAAATTTTTGTCTACTGTAATTCGTACGGCAGAAAATCAAACTTGGAAATTAAATTTTAAATTGTATTTTGGCAAAATATTGGAAACGACGAGGTGTTAAATTTCAGTTCTGTGCACAATTTTAAGTGTTATTGAGATCTTCAACGCATCAAGAAGCCACTCTTTAGAACACTCCCTTTCATGCAAATAACACCCTCTCTTTGAGTGGAACTTCTGTGGCAAACATTTTATGTTAAATTTCTGAGCAGTACATACCAAGAAAAATACATAGTCCTCTTTTTGAAAATCGGTAGAGTTCACCTTTTACAAGAAATAAATCTTAAAATATAATCAGATGCTGCAGAAGCATTGTTAGTACACGAATTTCTGTGGCAAAGAAATTCACAAATGTAACATACCAATTATAGTGCATGATAGGCATGCCAATATACGGACGTTGAGGTTTACTTGGTTAAAATATGTGATATGGTTCTAAAGAACTGTAGCACAGGATTTGTTTTTCAAAGTGCATAACGCATTTACAAACACGCTGTATGCAATTACATTGCGGGTGTAGCAGTTTTTACCTACATGCCAGGTATTGTATTGTTGACACAGATACAATAGAATGCATTTCATAGCAAATTGTACAATCTATGGACTTGTAAAAATAAGACCTATTGTGTTGCTTAGGGTGAACTGCTCAGAAAAGCAACATGAAATGTTCACAAAACCCAATGCCACAAATGTTGTAGTCAATAAGAGGGTGACCACCCCTGTTATTTTCATGAAGGGAGTTTTAAAGAGCAGTTTCTGAATTTGGTCGAAGATCTCTGTAAGACTTATCATTGTGCATATAATTGAAAGTTAGCACCACGTTGTTTCCAAAAATTTGCCAAAATACAATTTCAAAATTCATCTTTTCAATGGTAAATGTCTCCCTTACAAATTGTGTTATAGGAAAAAATTTCATAGTGTAATAAGTTTTTACTTCATTTTTGATAAGGAATCATATCCTGAAGTTTTTAACATAAGCTAAATAACAGCCTCTACATTGAATTTCGTACTAGCATGAAACATACTAATTCTGTGATCACTGGTTTATTTTATTTGTCAATAACCTCATTAACAATGTCTTTGCTGTAATAACTTTATATATATATATATATATATATATATATATATACATACATACATATATATATATAACCCATTTGCTGCACATATAGGCGTATATAGTGAATTCGTGATAAAATTAGCACTTTTGAATTACAATTTTGTTACATTTCTCACATGAATACTCGGTTATTTGCTTCCAGTAAAGTTAGTAGAGAATTAGGTAAGTAATTTTGTGTTATAATGTCTTACTAAGTGTACAGTGACGAAAACAGAGGTAGGCCCTACCTCAAGTGCTCACCACTTTACCGAGAATGGACAATATTATTCGTAAGAGCTTACGCCCAACGATAAGTATTTTTTCTTAATTTGTGTGTGATTTTAAAGATATGTAGATGCATAGCTGAATAATATTTTTAAAATTAAGTTTAGGCTTTGTTTTGTGAAGTATATGTTGTGTTTTATTTTGCTTCTATACTTCAGTAAGTTAAGATCCTATTGAATATTTCAACATTCTTTTTATTAATCATAAGCTCATAATATAATATAACAGAATTCTGACTGACATCCTTTTTTAACAACATGCCAAACAACCATAGAGAAATGTTTGTTAAAAGTGTATCTCAACTAAGAGCTTCACACATAATATAACACCTTCCCTTCTGGGAACAGATTATTAAAATAAAATAAATGCAAAACACATTTTTATACAAATACATGATACTCTAGGGCAGGCTTTAAATTTATATAACATTATTAATACATTTATTTATCCAAATTACATGCTGATTATCCCTGAATTCATATCTGCCAGTTTAAGACAATTGTGTTCATAGTCAAAATCTTTACATGTTAAGTCTTACAGGTAGATGGACCACTCTATCACTCCATGTGGTCAGATTCCAGTTTACATTTAATACCTTATCACTCAATGGCTTGACCTGGCTGCTTGACATCTGTTCTGTAGTTTGACAAAAATTAGATAGAAACAGATTATCCTTTCTCAAGGGAGCAGATACATCTGTTTTCTTAAGATGAACTACATTACGCCTAACAACATTGCCAGAGCTAGTTTTTACAAAATATGATCGAGGAGAGATGTGCTTACCAACTATAACACCAGGTCTCCAAGAATCCTTTTGTTTTGTCTTTACGACTACAGGTTCATTCAGTCTGAAATTTACCTCAGGTCGCCTAGCAGTTTTATCATAGTACTGTTTAATTCTTTTCACTGTTGAGTCAAAAGCCTCTATCACCAACCTAGGTTTGGGAATCCTTGGTTTCAGTGCAGTGTAGGACACAGGTAACTTAGGACGAATCATCCTGTTGAACAAAAGTTGTGCGGGAGAATAGTCCAACCCTGGGAGTGGTGTGCTACTATACTCTCTCAACAGGTTTCTGAAATATGTTTTCTCCTCCCTACTCTTCTTTAAAATTGTTTTAATAATCTTTACTCCTGCTTCATCTAATCCATTACTTTTAGGGCAATTGGGACTACTAGTATTAAGTTGTACGGTATTCTCTTTGAAATAATTACGACAATCAATGGAATTAAAAGGCATATTATCTGCAGTCAAAGTTTTAGGAAACCAGTGTACACTGAACACATGCTGCATTGCATTTATAACCGCAGCTGATGAAGTATTAGGCAAATGATAGAGCTCAAGCTATTTAGAGTACCTGTCAATCAACACCAAATAGCTGTGTCCTGCGTGTTGACAGATGTCAGCACACATACTCTCATACTCTCATATGGCAATTTGGGAATGTCATGAGGATGTAACGTTTGTTTGTAGTTACTACAGCTTAATTTCTCACAAACTGAACACTTACTGGTGTAGGCCTATAGATATATATCAGCACTAAGAGTAGGCCAGTAATACAATTTCCATGCTTTTAACTTAGTTTACGTCACTCCACTGTGGCCTTCATGAAGGAGTGTCAGCATATACTTCTTGAGTGCCTCAGGGACAACTATTGTATCACCCAAAAACACTAGTCCTTTCTCAACATATAAGTCAGATTTTAATTTATGATAAACCTTACAATTAATTAGCAATTTGTTATACGAGGCCAGCCATCCTTATGAAATAAAGCTACTTTACTCAATGTGGGGTCACTCGAAGTTGCATCTTGAAATTGAGAGAGTTGCTGCTCTGACAGTGGCACATGAATGCTAACTGAGTGTATTATTTCTAACATCTGAGGGTCATCCTTAACTTCGTACTTAAGGTACGACCTTGACAAATGATCTGCAAAATACATATATTTTCCTGGGAGGAATGTCACATCTAGAAGATACTTTAATAGTTTCAACCTCAATCGTTGCAGACGAATAGCTCCAATTTTGTGAATGTCTTTACGCATAACACTGACTAATGGTTTATGATCTGTTTGTACCTGCACTTGATGACCATATATGTAGTAGTGGAATTTTGAAACTACAAACTGGACAGCTAAAAGCTCTTTTTCAATTTGAGAATAATTTTCTTCACTTAAGGTAAGTGAACGAGATGCTATGTGAATAGGTTGGAGCCCTTTGGGACCTTCTTGAAACAATGCACACCCCAACCCACTTGTTGATGCATCACATTGATGAACCAGTTTAAGGTTAGGATTGAATGTAGCTAGTACAGGAGCAGAAGAAACTACTAGCTTCAGTTTTTCAAAAGCCTCAGCTTGACTAGGGAGCCATTGCCATTCTACTCCAGTTCGCAAAAAATCCCTCATTGAACTTGTCAGTGTAGACATATTCGGAATATAATTACACACATAATTAAACATTCATAAAACCCTCTGCAGCTCTTTTTTGTTCTTTGGTGGATCAAGAGCAACCGATTCTCTAACTCTCTCAGGATCTGGTCTCATGCCAGATAGTGAAAATATTTGACCAACATACTTAACCTCCCTAATTATGTACTGTAATTTAGACATATTAAACCTTATTCCTAAGGATCTAGCTCTGTCCATTAACCTAGACACACATTCCTCATGTTCTTGAACTGTCTTACCAGTACAGAGTACATCACTAAAAAAAATTACAACATTAGGTATATCTCCAAAGATTTCTTCAATGAATTTTTTAAACTTCTCAAGTGCATTTGAAATGCCATAGGGCATTCTCAAGTACCTGTAACAGCCAAAAGGAGTGGAAAACCCACACTTTTTAGATTATGCCTCATCCAGCTTAATTTGATGCAAACCTTCTTTTAGATCAAATACAGAGTAAAAATTCTTATCTGTTAGTTTTTCAGATATTTTTTCTATTGTAGGTATTGGATGAAAAAATCTTACAAATGCTTAGTTCAAATTAGCTGGATCAAGACATAATCTTAGCTTACCACTCTTCTTTTCAATTATTACAATATTACTAATCCAGGTTTGTGAATCAACTTGTTTGATTTTCTTAATAACATCCTTAACTTTCAAGCCACTGCAACTCATTTAACAGCTCTTGTCTTATGCCTCTTGGTACCCGTCTATGTGGTTTGTATACAGGATCATAACAGTCTTTAATTTTTACAGTACAAGTTTGGGGAAAACAACATAGACCTGTAAACACGTCCTTCTTTCTCCCAATAACTCAGTCTTTAGCCTATCTGACTCTGACTCTTCGGCCACTTTACTGTGGACACGCTTAGCCAAATTGAAGTGCTCACAAGACTTAAGTCCTAGTAAGGGAGTGCCTTCAGAATCAACCATTGCAAATTTTACATAGTCTTTTTTTACCCTTTACAGTACACAAGAGACCTACAACGCCAAAGACAGGAATCATTGCACCATCCCATACTTGTATTTTTATTGCAGTTGGTCGAACTACAAACTGCCGATTAACTTTACGAAACAGCTTAAGGGGCAAAACATTAATTTCTGCTCCAAGGTCCGATTTCATACTCATTTGTTTACCTTCAATGAGTGTAGTTTCCCTCCACTCATTTCGACTTTGCCTACAATCTGAGCCCTGTGGTAATGTAAACAATGATTTTACAGAGTCACAATAACCCGTTGACTCATCTGATGATATATCCAACTTAACTTCTCTCACTTTTCGTGCCTTGCACACAACTGCAAAATTATTTAACAACCCACACTTGTTGCATTTCTTACCATATGCAGGACACTGCCTAGGTTTATGTTTCAGATTACACTTACGACATGTGTAACCTTCCGATTCAGCATTACAATTGATCTTACTATCAGTTTTATAATTTGATGCAATATGTGTATTCTTAAGGTAATCCAACATCGATACACGTGTTTCTTGTTGACATCTGGATTTTTGTTCAAACTTCTGTGAACGTGCCCGGCTGAGTTCAACTCCTCTGCAGTTATCTGCCACCTTGTCCAGCGATGTGTTGTGCATTCGAAGTATGTCCTCTCTAACACTGTTATCTTGAATGCCTTACACTACTGCAAGAACAAGCTTCTTCTCTTCTTGTGGTTCGGACTTTTCGTAGTCACAGCTTTTAACCAATCGCCTGCAGTCTGTAAGAAAATGGTCAAAAGGCTCGCCGTCTTCCTGACGACGCTGATGAAAAAATAAATGTTCATAAATAACATTAAGTTTTGGTGCAAGAAATGATGTATATGCATCTTTGACATTCTAATATACTAGCTTGTCTGCATCTGACATTGGAAATGTTTCAAAAAGAGCACGTCCTTTTGAGCCAAGGATGTTTTTTTAATAGAGCAATTTTTACTTTGTCTAATGACTGATCTTGACCTGTGGCTATCAAATAATTGTCAAGGTCTCCTACAAAGGTAACCCAGTCCTGGTATGCCGTAGGACTCTCTAAGTCAATACTATCTGGCAGCTTTACAAGGTGCACTGCCATCTTAGGTTATTGCTTGATAAGATTTAGGTGAGATATGTAGATGCTATTTGAATGTGTGCACAATAAAGTATTTTCACAGTTATCTTTTATGTCTGAATTGCTAATAACGAACTTCTGCCGCTGCAAATGTTAGCAGAATGGATAAATTTTTCACGGTGTATCCACTAGACAGCGCCATGTTTTATTTTGCTTCTATACTTCAGTAAGTTAAGATCCTATTGAATATTTCATCGTTCTTTTTATTAATCACAAGGTCATAATATAATATTACAGAATTCTGACTGACATCCTTTTTTAACATGCCAAACAACCATATAGAGATGTTTATTAAAAGTGTATCTCAACTAAGAGCTTCACACATATTATAACAACTCACATTAATGCTAAGTGTACAGTGACGAAAACAGAGGTAGGCCCTACCTCAAGTGCTCACCACTTTACCGAGAATGGACTATATTATTCGAAAGAGTTTACGCCCAACAAAAAAGTATTTTTTTCTTTATTTGTGTGGGATATTAAAGATCTGTAGATGTATAGCTTAATAATATTTTTAAAATTAAGTTTAGGCTATGTTTTGTTAAGTTTACGTTGTGTTGAATTTAATCACACAAGTTTTTATAAATAATTTGAAAGTGTAAAATTGTACGTGTTTCAGTTTAAATATCGGCAATAAAATACTTTTGCAGTTTTGTATGGTTTCCTCCATTATGTCATTCTTTCACTGTGGGCATATTCTGTACTATGCCAACGCCAAATGTAGTAAAGATTGACAAACTTCAAAGATATTCTTTATAAATATTTATCTGCTCAAATTCGGTGCATTTTTTTACTTATAATTTTGGCAGGTTTCGAAAATATATTATTTTAAAATATACTAGGGTGATCAGGCAAACTATAATGTCAGTAAATACAAGTTTTTTAAAATAAAATTTTTTGTTGTGTCGAACATTCTTACTGCTACTGCAGCTTGTAAGTTTAACATTCAGGTTTCGCCTGGTGTTTAAATTCATTATTTTGTGGTGTGTATTGGGCTCCAACTTGTACCTATGTTAACTGTTTTTATTTTGTAAATCCGTTCATTTAAAACATTTTCTAAAAAGAAAATAACTATTTCAACCAGTTATATAATTAGAATATTTTAGGAATGAGAAATGCGTAAGTAAATAACACTATTTTGCATCTTGGAACCCCAAAATTGCCCAGGTAAGGACCCCTGGAACCCCGCTTTTTTTGGGGGGATGTGTGTTCCTCAACAATTAAATAAACGTGAGTTTCCCCCCCCCCCCCCCGAAAAAATATGAGCTTGCAGCGCCCATGCGCCGGGAATCGAACCTATATCGCTTTGGTGGGAGGCAAATGGTCTGACCATTCGGCCACTGCGGGACCAAACACAAAATGAATTCTGAGTGAACAGGCACTAGACTATATGAAAATAAATAAGCTTGGCCCGAGCTGTTTATGTGAGACTGCACAGATAATGTACTTAGACTTATTTCTCTGACCATTGGCTCCTTCAGCTTTGTATGGTCAACATTATCAATGAACACATGAATCCATCTGAAATGTAACTCACGTATTCACAAATCACACCGATTGAACAAAGCTGATACATGTCGTAATATTTCATACATTTGTCACAGCATTATCTGTTACACACAAATTTACAATGCGTATGGTTTGGTGTAGCAGTATTAAAGTTAGGATTTTCTGTTAATATATTCAGAATTGTTAAACATATTCCTTAAAAGCTTAAAGATGATGTCTACAATATTGCCCGTGTGTATAGTATGCGTAAATGGTAACACATATGAAATAATGCTGTACTGGTTAATTTTATCAGACAGCACCTATGAAGATGAATTTGTTCAACCCTCAATGCAACAGTTTCCAAACTACCCTAATGTACTAAGCTGTTCAAGGCAAAGAGAGAACTTTTGAAGCCTTGGTTATTATTTTCTGTTTAAGCAATTTGTATATTTTTTCAACTTGTTAATATGAACTTAGCAGTGTCAGTAATAAACACTGTGTGCTTAAAAGTTAATATCTTAGGTCACATTCCTCAAACTCTTCCAGAGAATACTGTCTTCAAAAGTACTCATCGTCGGCACACATCCAATGATAAGTTTTTGAAGGTGGTGAAAAAATTATGTAGTATTTTAACCTTTAAATAATTTGGCATTTTCATTCCGATTGTATTTCGCACATTGAGGGGTGAAGAGTTACTTATACAATTAACCGACCTTTTAAATTACAAAATGCTGCTTAGTGAAAACACAATAAATTACACACTAAGGGATATTACTTTTTAGATGCCTTCTGCTCCGGTTGGCTTGTTAAACTGTCACTCTCATTCCGAGCTAGCAATACTTAATAAAAGATTACACACTATGCGCTCTGATTTATTAATATTTATGATTCACACAACTTTATATAAAAACACCTGGTGCGCTCCATGCCAGTTTTCGTGTTGTCAGGTTGTCACTCTGAAGTCATTTAGTCCTTTATACCTGAATTTGCTACTGTTTACAATACCTGTAGTGTTGGTACCCAAAATATATGGAAAATTCACTAAATGGAATGATGTAGGCTTTTTGGCTGTATCAATCCTGCACTGTGTGTAAATGATGTTTGTTTCAGCACTTCGCTGCATCTTGCTCTTTGACGGGGTGATGTGTTACAAAACGACCAATATCCCTTGCTCTGAAGAGGTTCTTGCATATGGGGCTGACTTTAGTTATAGTAATTATGCCTTCTAAGGAATTATTCCTTTGTGGTGCTGGGTACCATGTGGTCACATGAAAGGAGACGCTCAGTTGAACCTGAAGGCCTATGCTGGAAAATACAGCTCGAGTGCTCGTGTACGAACTGTTTCGAATGGTCAGATTCGCATCCGAGGCAGTTTAATAAATTTAGAGCCAATTTTGTTGATATTTATGTAAAAGGCCAAGTACTTACTTTTAACATATATATTTTTTTGTCTCAGTATTTTACTTAAATAAAATTAACCACCCGCATTAATTGTTTAACAGCCGTCATATTTATAAAAATTACGAGAACTTTATTCTCGGATTTGTATATAATGAGCAAATAAAATGGAAAGTAACAAAAATGTCTGGTACTTCACAATTTTTGATAACATCGTTGCTTGTCTAACTTTATGTGATTCAACAGCGAATGTTTAAATTTTGTTTTACATTGTTACATCTGTTCACAGACGAATAACAACACGTATATGAATACACAAATAATATTAAAAACTCTGTATGTAGATACAGTAACGGAACCCAGCACACAGTTATTTTTCCTACGATCTATTACCCACTCTTTACATGTGTTTCTTTTTTACTGTGCTGCCTGTATCATAGTACATTTTTGTTAATAATTTCGTGAGTTCTTTGAAGGCACAATATTGTATGTTTCAGTCAAGCAAAAATGTTCGACTCATAAAATTCAATGTGAGTGGCTTTAACTAAAAACATTTAGTATACTAATTTTAAAATAGCTTGTTCCGAATTAATAAATGCGGTATTATTTAGTGATTAAGAGCGCGTAAAATTTTTTTCGTGAAATAAGCATACTATTGCAAAAGAGCATACTTAAATTTTTAACACTTAACTTAATTAGTGGCGAGTTTCTATTTAAATATTGTAGAGAACTTAAGTGTAAATAAATAAATAAATATATATATATACATACACACACATATATATGCATATAATTGTTGAAATCTTGCTCCATAGCTTCGGTTTTTACGGCTTCTCGTATGCGGAATCCCCAATTCGGCCGCCTGCCACCACACGAGTAGATTTCCGTATACGAATCTCGTGTACGAGGACGGCAGAATGTTCAAGCATACCAACAACACATTTCGAGCAGTCAAGCGTGCGATTCGCATACGAACGAAAACTCGAGCATTGGCCCTCTGGTGGTCATGAACACATCCTGGGTGTGCTCCGATGTCCCTTCAGGAATCTGATGGTACTGGATGTGGCTATTGATGTGACTACTGCGGTGTACTGAGGGCCTATGCTGGAAAATACAGCTCGAGCGTTCGTGTACGAGTTATTCGCATACGAACGAAAACTC
>PNEQ01017170.1:0-13569 GCA_003012365.1 Medauroidea extradentata | reverse complement strand
TCTACAATGCACTCAGCAGGGATGGTAGATGTCAAATGTAAAAATAAAAAACAGGGCTCTGGCAGTGAAGTGTGTCGCAAACCTGAGATTGTTGTCGGCTACAATGCGTACATGAAGGGTGTGGACCATCTGGACCAAATGGTGAAGTACTACCCGATGGCCCGCAAGACAATAAAGTGGACCAAAAAAGTAGTCTTCCGTTTGTTTCTGATGGCTGCATACAACGCATTTGTTGTGATGAAGAAACATGCTGGTGTGAAGCTCAAGTTTGTTGACTTTCTGTCCCAGTGTGTTGAAACCATGACAACTTCTCCCATCGAGAAAGACAGCCATCAGTTGCTTGACGAATCTGACCATGCAAGTGACTGTAGTTCTAGTCTCTCACCTGTTACCCGACCACCAGTGCAGGACACTTCTACTAGGTTGCTAGGTGGCATCAAGAACCACCCTCTCGTCAAAATCCCTCAAGTTGGGAAACTGACAAATACATTGAGGCAGTGTCGGGTCTGCAGTGTCAGGGGCTCCAAGCCAAAGCGTACAAGCTTTATGTGTTCAGCATGCAACATTCCCTTGTGCCCAGATAGGTGTGTTTCAAGCTATCATACCGTCAAACACTTCAAAAATAAAATTTTTACTGCAAGTTTTATTTTCATTAGGTTGTATATAATATTTACAAATATTTTTATGCATTTAGTTTTAAATTGTATTGTTTATGAATTCTGGAGATAAAAATAGGTAGTTTGACATTACTTCAAATGGCAAAAGTGTTAAGAAAAGTGAATAAACATTTTTATCAATTTTTTTTTTTTTTTAATTTTTATTAAAATATTAAAATTTAATTTAAGAAATTTTTTAAATAAGTAATGGATGTCTTCACTGTATTCCTCACACACTTTTTACTGTTAGACAAACATTATTTTTTACCCATAGCACAATAATTAAGTTTACAATAAATATATTTCACACCCACTGCACATTTGGCAAAAATCCTCAGGAAATGGTGGTACAAGGGAGCAGTTTTCAAGAAAAAATTACGGTAAGCAATGTGTAAATAGAATTTTTTTGAAAGAAATAAATACAAAACAAGTCTATAATACTGCCTCCTAGTTTCCAAAAATGTTAACAGGAAACTGCGAGTACCGAATTTCTGTGTGTACGCAGCATTGCGTAACAATATGTTTATATTGTACAGTAGATCCTTCCTCATGACTTTGTTGCACCCGGGGTTTCAATAATCGTGTCTTTACCTAGGCTGCTGCCCCTGGTCCAGTAGAGTCTCTTCTGCGTTCATTCTGGATGACTATCCATTGTTTCAGACTGGCTTTTATCGACACTACCCCTTGGGGTGGTGCCTGTGGTTCAACAATGAGACGGTCCCCAATGTCTACCTCGACTAATGCTAAAGGCCACCTACTGAGGGTCTCAATAAAAGGGGCAAATGTGGGATGGTGGTGTCACGGTGGGACTCTTCCCACTGGTTAAAGTCGGAAAAGACCCATCTTCCCCAGGCCTCCGCCGGCTCCCACTGTTCTTTCCTCTGCTGGGCTGCTGCTTCCAACTCCTGTTGTCCTGCAGTGGGAATGGGGGCCTTCCCAGCTACCTGGTGGGGCTCATCTATTTTCTCAGAGCCAGGGTTTGGGATAGATGTGACGATAGAGCTCCTGCTATGAGCGACCTCCCGTGTCTCCCGTCGGAGACACCTCACCTGCCGGACAGTTTGGGGCAACCTGATCCGGTGCCTATCTCGGGAATGTTGGTGAGGCATGAAGGTTGCACATGTGGGTGGATGAAATGAGAACAACTAACCCCACGTCGGCAATAGGGGGGTGCCACACCCCTTTCGGGGATTGCTGGGGCGTCAGAGGTGTCCAACCCCCCTGCACAGGGCCCGAGTCACACAAGGCAAGCACAGGACCTGAGCTGACCGACGCACACCCGGCTATACATGCTTCCACGCCCACCGTAGCCTGACAGTGTCCGACCAGGTCCTTCCCGAACCGGGCCAGCCTACCACCTCTGTTTCCCTCTTAACTGGGTGCCGCTTCCTCGCACAGGAAGCCCAGGGACCACACGACCCAGGCAAGCGGGTCACTACGCCACACTAGGCGAGTATGGGACCCCGCCCGACCACCGTGTGGCCGGCCAAACGTGCTTTCATGTCCACCGTAGCCCAGCAGTACCGGCACGAAGTACCCCGAGCTTTGTCCACCAGGACTCAGCACTCGTCCCCTCCCCACTAAATCCTAGTTGACTCATTCCCCCATGAAATAATGGTGACAGAAGGGAAACTGGATGAGGGAAAGTTACCTGGGGATTGTTGGTCTCGCTATTACTGGAATGACATACACTGATCCAGATTACCTTGTTTATTCCGACAGTCACGAGTGCCTCTCCTCGTTCGACCACCGGAACTGATGCCTACCCTTGACCCAGGATGGGTCCCTAACCTCGAAACTCTCGAGAGCTCCCCTTGCTGACAGAAGAAGTCCCCTTAAATCCCCAAGATGTTGCTCATATCCACCGGGCTCCCAGCCCTTCAACAATCCAACAATGTTCCCGAAACGCCTGATGTTAACTGCTAGCTAGTTGGTCTCCTGGCTGTCCTGCTAATCCCGGGAGATGTTACCTCGACCTGGTGGTAGTGAGCAAAGTCCCGCCCCGTGGCTGTGCTGCAGCTTATGTACACACTCGGGAGGGTAAAGTAGGGGGTGAAGGGATGAGCACTGGCCACGCCTGCCTGCGCGCATCGGCGCACGCAGCCTTCTCTCCAGGCTCGCCAGCCCAGCAGCAGAGGGGTGAAAGGACAGCCTTCTTGGTGCACATGTCCTCGGCCGGCCGACTGCCTCCACCCCCCCAACACCCCCTCACGCTCCAACGCACCACCACATGTGTTTTAAATACGGTAATATCGGCACGCGGACGTAAACCACTTGGGTGCCGGGGCGGGGGGGAGTTGCCTAAACAAACTCCCTCGTTGCGCCCTACCAGACTGCAACAACTTGGCGATGGCAGATGAACATCATGGAACTATGTATGAACTAACCAGTCGAAAACAGCATGGCGTAGACAACATGAGAACTTAGATGGATATAAGTGTTTCACCGTTCCGTCAGGTTGCGCCACTGTGCAGCAAGCATTATTTTAGAGTGCACCATAAAATAAAAATACATTACTGAAATGCAAACACAACTCACAGTTTGCATGCAC
This sequence comes from Medauroidea extradentata, assembly GCA_003012365.1. NCBI lineage: Eukaryota > Metazoa > Arthropoda > Insecta > Phasmatodea > Phasmatidae > Medauroidea > Medauroidea extradentata. The sequence goes on along the minus strand of PNEQ01017170.1, from coordinate 10,362 downwards.
TAAAAATAAAGAGTTCAGTGAATGTCACATACTTTTTAGTGTAGTACATGTAGCAATAATTTGACGATTGCAGCATAGTGTATGTAATTTTTATTGAACATGCTCTACTGATTAATACGTACTATTACTGATAGAGTACAGTGATTTCAACTGGTTTAGCTGAATGAGGTGCTGTTATTTTCAAATGTTTGCAGTGATTAAACCATAGCATCTGTTGAAAAATATTTTTTTGATGAATCTGGGTAAAAAAAAAATTATAATTTCCAATGAAATTTAAAGATCATCACTACCTTTGTCCTACACTGTTAGGTACGTGAGCCCTCAGCAGCATGCATCAATAATATGTGTGCATTCTAAATCAGGTTAGTTCAAAATCACCAGTAACTACTACGTAACCCAAGCAACGTCATTTGTGTCACTTTTGGCCAAAGTTGTTTAGGTACTTCCCAACATGCACACTGGGTTGATGGGATTTGTTGCAAGCTGGACATTTTTTCTGTCGTGACCTTCACTTCTTACCGCCAATGAGCATTACTCTGCCTACTAGTAAAAAAACAGTCTGATAAAAGAATGTTATTCTGCGCTGTTTTGTATTAATTTTATTAGCTTAACTTTTCACACACTGTAATGGATCACAAATTACTACATGTTTATTTGTTGATAAAGTGAAAGATAAATACGTGCACATAATAACTGAAAATGAACTTGTTAACAACGCAGTTTTTATCTTTTCGCCGATACATGTAACACATCCGACTGTGTGCGCGAGAGGGTTGGCGACTCACTCCAACCAGCCATAGGTGCATTGATAAAAAGATGTGCACCGCAAGTGTACTCTAGTCGTTTTTACACTTTTTTTCACAGATTTTTTTACAGCTGCGACTTTAATGATTAATGGTAACTACTTACGGTATTGCTGCATCTTAATGAATATATTTATAAATAACCTCTCGTACTTGCATTATCTTATAACATTTTTTCATTTGATTTTATTTTAAAAATTATTTATTTATTTATGAAGATAGAGAATACCGTCGTAGTTGCCGGGTATCGTAGTTGTAGGGCTTAACTGTACTAGACATTGCTAATTTGTTACTCGCAGCTGTTTGAATGTGCTTTAATTTTTTCTCTTGTGTGGTGTATACCATAGTTGATATGGTTATTGTTGTTGTCCAGGTGGAACTAATTTGCAAATAGTTTTTTTGCTCACCATATACTGTATACTGAATCTGTCTCTCTCTCTGTGTGTGTGTGTGTGTGTGTGTGTGTGGGGGGGGTGTGTTTGTGTGTGTGTGTGCGCGCGGCGCGTGCGGGTGTGTGTGCGCGTGTGTGTGTGTGCGTCTGTGTGTGTGCGCATGCGTGCGCATGTGTGTGAGAGTGCGTGCATTTTGATTTAAGAGATATTTTTTTTATATATTTTGTATTCTGCAAATTTCTTATCCTTAATAGTTGAAAAGCAAAAAAATTCTGGAATTAATTTTTTTTGTGTTTATGTAATCATGCACTTTAAATGAAGCATTGCATATATGTACAGAATTAAGAATGAGGACATTTTGAAAACACATTTACCTTCTTTCTCCTCTACCTCCCCCCTCCCTTCCCACTCCTACACACCCGCATTACCACCCCAAAGCCCTTAAGTTTATGTATTATAAAAAATTGGTAGAGTTAGAGCCATGTCCAACCAACTTGCCCGTAGACGATTGGCTTTGTTTCTGAACAGGTCTATGTGTTGACGCCATCCCGTCACATCCACTTATAAATTTCGTTAACGCTCGCCCCCGATTTTTAACACTTTACTATTTAGGCCTAAGAGCACTAGTATTCGCCAGCACCTTTGCAGTTTACCGATTGCCGTTTATTTTCACGTAACGATAATATTCTAGCATGTAAGAGTGGAAGATGAAGCTTTAATTGCGAAACAGTATTTACTTACGTCCAAGTGTCTATCCAGTGTTTATTTTCCATGTTTAACTGCCTTCGTAACATTTATTAACCTGTACAAGTGTTTGTTTATAAATACGGCCGAGTGCCTTACCAGTGGTGCCAATCCCGTGCACGGACTCTGTAAATGTGCACTAAACAGCGATCACGGAAATACGCACGTAAATATAAATTGTACTGTTTGTTATTGCTTAAAATGTGTTTTATTATTATGTAAGTGTTTTTGTGTATTAATTATAGTGTTAAACGGCAATGCGCGCATTTATAATTCAAGTCGGGAAGTTCCCGACTCTCGGCACACTACACACTCTACACCTACCCACCTTAGGGGCCGGCTTCTTGCAAAGGAAGCCCCTCGAATCCCCGGAGCCGGCTTCTTGCGAAGGGAGCCCTTCACTCTACGGAGGTGACTTCTTGCCTAAGGGAGTCCCTCACCCATCCTAGAGGCGATTCCTTGCAAAGGGAAACCCTCCACCCCCTACCGAGGTGACTTCTTGCCTAAGGGAGTCCCTCACCCCCTTACCTGTACACTACTAGGGCAGTGCCGAGGGAAAGGACGAAGGTGGTGCTGCAATGCACATCTACCGCGCCGCGTATTGAATTGCATTCAGCAATCTTGCTTGCAACCCCGCACACCTAGCACAGTGGGATTTGCGTCAGTGTGTGTCCATCATCCATGGCATCTAATGTTCGCTCTCGTCCTTCCAATAAGGTTAAAAATTGTTAAATTATAAAGTGAGTAAGTTTGAGAGATCGACCAATGTTAACTGACACACTTTATGAAGATTCATGTCCAAATAAACAAATCAGTTAAGTGGTTGATGCTTAAAATGCTGGCAATTGAGTTGCCAAAATTTTGTGAAGTAGCTACACTGTGGCAAACATTTTATGACCCGTTTCCAATTTCCAATTCTTGTGGAAAACGTGAGAGTTCTCTTTGTTACTAGATGATTTTTTTATATAAAGAAAGAAAGCAATCACAAGTATCAGAATATGGGAAAGGTTAGGCAATGTTCCTGGGACAGAGTACTTCAGGAATGGAAAAACCAAGGGCTATGCCTATGCACAGTACAAAGGTAAACACACTGTCACAAAATATGAATTCTTTCCACTCTTGTCAAGTGAACAAAAGTTGCATCACGTGAAAGAGTTCTGGTTGTATATCAATTGTTTGAGGAGGTCATTTCTTGAAAGAGTACTTCAGAATTTACATGTTGCACTTGTAAGTAGATCACCTTACAGAAAAATCAGTGTATTGCATAAGAACCGAGCTCTCATAGATTCATGGTCCCAGGTATTGTTCATTACTCAAGCGTGTGTTTGAAGATTGAAGTTACCCTGTGCTTGTAATTCACCATTGACAACTTTAGGTCAGACTACCCCTTCGATCAGCAAAGGTACCTAGTAACATATTGCAAGGTATCCTACAAGAGGTCTCAAGAGTGAATAATAACTGTGAATATTGTGGTGCTGTCACAAACAGCATCATGTGTTCCTAAAGTGTCAACCAAAATGCCCCACTTAGCTAACTTTGTACTCTCAGATCCAAATTTCGACAAACCACAAAAATTTTATATGATTTTAGGTACTGAAGATTTTTCTTAAGTTCTGCAGGAGGGTAAAATTTTGGAAGTACTTGGAGATACTGTTGCCATAAAGACCTACTAATTTAGGGTGGTTACTAATGGAAAAGTTGAACCAAAGACAAGAGTGTACAAAAGCACGGAAAACATTTTTCATTTCCTCTTTTGTAGAACCAGTTCATCAGTTAGTAAAGAGATTTTAGGAAGTGAAGGAAGTACAACACCTCTTACACTTTTAAAAGCAAAGAACATAACCAGGCTACGAACTTTTTTGCAGAAACCAACTCTTGTAAGCCAAATGATAAATAGTGTGTGGCATTTCATTTCAAAAGTGGACCAAATTTAGGCGACAGTCTGTGACATTTCATCTATTCATGTCACTAGAGCGTAGAATTGCTCAAAAACCTTCATTTGAGATACAGTGTCACAATTTTGGCCATATGGAATTGCTAGGGAAACTTCAGACGAGACGTTCAGATGGTTATTTTGTCCCACACTACTGTGTTGTCCGCCCTGATAGTCTCAGTACCAAGCTGAAAGTGGTGTTCAGTGTGTCGGCCTAGACTTCCAGAGGGAAGTCTTGTAATGATCACCTATAGGTTGGCCCTGAGCTTCTGCCAGACCTTGTAACCGTTCTACTTCACTTCCATATTAATTTGTTGGCACTTACCGCTGATGTGCGACAAACGTATCGCCAAATTCTAGTGCGCACTAAGGATCGTACGTGTCAAAAACATTCTGGGGATTCTTGTCTGAAGAACTGTTGTTTCAGCATTACCTTAACACTGTGACATTTGATCTATCATCATCTCCATATCAAGCCATAAAAAATACTAGTTAGTTGGCTGTGGATGACAGCGACGAGTTTCCATTGGCAGCTCAGAAAGTCATGCAGGATGTTTAAGTGGACAACACAACAAAGGGAGCAAACAAATCCTTTGTCTGAAGTGTGTGAACTCGGTATCGTTTTAAACAGGTATAATTGTATGGAACATGTTTTCTTAGTACTAAATATTGTTGTAATAATAAACAAGAGTTTGATTTGTGACATAGCTTTCAGAATTCCAGTTAATACAAGTTTTCAATATACAGTAAACCCCCGATCGAACATTGGCGATCTAACAACATAATTTCCACGAACCCTGAAAAAATAAAAATTTATAGTTTTAAATTTTATCAAAGATAAAGCAAAGTACATACAATAGATTGCAGTAAAACATTATTTTAAAATAAATTTGCGTACATAATAACATACTACAGTTGTCATAAATTAGTGATATGTAGTTGTGAAACACAAAAAAAAACTGAAAAAATGCTAGAAACTTTGGCTGGAATATATTTTAAATGCACGCTGGGCGAGTTGGCCACCCGCGCAACAGACGTATGTGAGACATGATGACTAACACTACCTTTATCTCCTACTGCCCCCACTTCTCCACGCTTCCTCCTCTCTGTATAGAACACCAAGAACAGATTGCCTTCTCGTGATTATGTACAGTAGTCTTTAAGTTAAAGGTTTACTAGACTCTTATCAAAAGAAACCAAAATTAAAAATGCTTGCAACATTTTTTTGGAGGCAGTGAGGTTGGTGTACTTTCCTTTACAACATCAAAAGAATGAATAAAAATTTTATTGTACACCACGGTTCCATGATCATAAAATCAAGTGGGTTTTTGAAGACAACATTTGTGCTGTATTCGGTACTTGTGTCCTTTTAATGATGACATACCCAGGTATTGTGTGCGCACGCGCGGCAACACGTGAGTAATTAATATAAAAACAGTTTTGTCAACGAGCCAAAACTGAGTCACTTATGCCATTTTTAACCGTTGCCAAGTCATTTACTTCCAGACTCACGTCCCGCTGATGGATAGTTCTGATAACAATTTTCCCCTCATTTTTTATTTCCTGCCTACACTTTAGCTTGGCATTCACGCAATTTCACACACACACACACACAGGTTGGACGTCTGCTGGCCATTTTTTTGCTAAGGGGGCGAGGATATTGACAGTTTCCGGGAAACGTGTTGCAAGCTGTTTCCCGTGCTGAGGTTTCAGAAGATATAAGGCAGCGGTGTTGCCAACCTTTCAGCAATAAATATTTGTACGAAAATGTCATTTGAACCTTATTTTTCGTCCCAGTAGCCCAGTCAATAAAGGTTTTGTGTCGGGAATAATTAGGGTAAAGCTGTTTTTTTCTCAGATGTTAAGACCAATACTAGAGGAGCATTTCCTCAAAAGTCCCCGCTCCTCCCCATGGAGCTCTCCCCCCCCCCCCCTTCTCACCCACAAAGTTGCGAAATGCAGACCTGAAGAAAAGTACTTCTATCTCTGTAAGTAACGCTTAGATTAAGTTCTTTTTTTTGTTCAAACTCTTGTTTAACAGAGCACATAAAGGTTCCGTGTGTTTTTTCGATAAAGTTAATACTTTTGTTGTTATTTTTGGGAATGTACAGAAATATGTATTTTCTGACATTGCAATAGTTGGTTTTGATTTTATAACTTTTTAAAAATCACATTAATATTAAAAAGGTTCTTATATGAAATGTAGTGCTTGATTTACTGAATTCAACTATATATACTGTAGGTTAATAAGATTTGTTTAATATTTGTGCACGAGAACTCTTTGATAAAAGCGAAGTCTGGTAATAAGCTGCATTCCGCGCCGGTCTCTGGGTGACGAATGGTGCACTGAGTAGGCCTACCATTATTGTTATATTTCGTTGCTGCTCTTCAATAGGATTAAAGACTGGAAATGTGTGGAAATAAAATATTATGTATATATGATATATTTATGAATAGAATACTATATATAAATATTTTAATTTTATTAAACTTCGCGAACTATTAAGAGGCGTTAATTTTGCCCAGTTTTGGTTTGGGGAGGGGGGGGGGGGGTTAACCCTGGCCCAAAAATTAGGGTCACTCCATTATCTACCACCTTTGGACCGGCCGTGATCCGGACTGGCTAAACCGGCAGCTGTTAAAAACTGCCTCATTAGTTTTAAAACAGCATCACAGACCTCCCTCCAACCACTAATTATTTTTCATCTGAACCTATAAACATATTGATATTTTCATATTTACACATTAACCATTGACAGTCATTTTACATATTTTGTTGGCATTGCATCATATATGTATACACACACGCACGTATGTTCACTCTGTTGATCGGGAATCCACATCTTCATTGAAATAATATGGAGGATTTAAACATGACAGTCCACTGCACTACTTGCACATTCCAGAGCAGTTCAAGCTGGCTTTCCTACACCCGCAGTAGGTACCACATCCTAATTTGTATGTGCACGACACAAGGAACAGTAAATCATCTGGTGCAAATGACTTGGATGTAGTGACTGGCCTCAGAGTTATTTTTGAGATTCCATTTTCTTTTATGATTTCAACTTTCCATCCTCACTCTGTTGCGAGAATATCATTTCCTAACCATTTCTGAACTTGGAGTAACACTCTGCGCAAATGTTTATGGCATGCTTCAGAGGTTGTTGGTAGCTTAGATATGTCAAAATTCGATCTTAACGTAGTCTTTTTTTGTTTTAGCCAAAAACCTGAAATATTGGGCTTCGTTCAAACTGGTGTATTTGCCAAGGCTGTACAACTCCTGGACAAATAATTGTATAAATGCATCATCGTTAACTGTAGGGGAGCCTACATTTATCAAAGAATTATGTACATTGATACTGTACTTCATTGCATGATGCACACACACCCATTGATGTAAGGAGTTCAATTAGGTGTTTTGACCCGTACAATCTATGCAATGCTAATCCAAAGGCAACTTGAACAGGGGACAAAACAGATCTAGGTCTAATTGCTGATACTAGTAAAGCATGATTTATCATGTTTACACTTTCTATTTTCTTTACACCCATACTTTTTTCTTCCTGGTTACTCAAGAAGTGAAAGATTTCAAACTCTGGAATTAAATTGATTCCTCCAGATCTGATTTCTTCAGCACTTGGGTAATTGTGTGAATCGTACATCATTTTTTGTACATTTTCTCTAATAATATCAGCAGCAGCTAATACAAATCTCATACATTCTGTAGCAGGATCGTCTCTCTATCTTTGTACCACTGATCGATCAATTTATCAGCAGTGTCTGACTAACATACCACGTTTTTTCTACCAGACACATTAAAAAGTAACAAACGATCTTTAAAATGTTCTTTAAGGAGATTCTTCAGATGTTTATCTGTGTAAGTTTCCTGTAGGCCAGATAAATCTTTCATAATATTTTGTAGTTCCTTTATCGTGTACTGGCATTCATCATCGTTCTCTATGTATTTACATAAACTTGAGAACGATTAATTTAGTTTTGATTTTGGTCTTCCTACTGAACACTTTTCTGACTTGCTAATTGTACAAAAATTGCGGTAGCAATCTTTGTGGTACAGAGCTTCAGAAGCTACAAGGTCACTTACACTTAACAGCCTGGTTTTAACTCTCTCTCCCCACTCATCATCTCGTTCGTGACATATTTTCAATAAATTTTCCCTTATTTCTACTGTGGTAACCAAATGAACTAGTTTTCTACTATCAGACAGTGTTTTCATACGAGGTTTTTATGTCTACAACAGCTGGTTTACTACAACTGAAAGTGACTTTTAAAATCACATTTTCCTTCTGAACTGCGTAAGACAAAGACGTTGAAGGAAGCGAGGCCTCAGATGATTCAGATGCTCTAAGAGCAACCTTAATACTTGAAGGACGGGTATAATTTTGTCTACACAATTAATGAACTGTAATACTTTTTCTTTACCTTCCAACTTCTCATGGACTCTCATAATTTTACTGTAAACTAGCTGAAACAATAGTTTTCAGTCCCTTCTCAACCAATGTAGTGTGCCCTTCTAGACTTTTGCCACAAATAATACACAAAGTCATCCATTGCAATACATATTTGTAATTGCTAGTGTCACAAGTTGTATTACCTTACGTTCATTTAATAATGCAGCATTCATAATGATAAGTTCATGTCGCAGTAGTCGTCTTAGTTCACGGAGAATAATTTAAATGTATGAATGTTTCATAGTATGTCTGGCAGCACGTTTTGATTGTGCGATGAAACATACTTTAGTAGTTTTGGTGACTGTGTTGAATGATGTATTCATAAATTTAAAACAGTACAGGAGGTGACATATTGTCAAGCATACCGCATAGCGCCGGGCCCGCAACCTTGTTTAGACAGTTTTCGCCTGTAACTTTTAAACAAATCTAATATATATATATATATATATATATATATATATATATATATATATATATATATATATATATATATATATATATATATATATATATATATATATATATATATATATATATATATATATATATATTTGAGTTCAGGAAAAGCTAAGCTATAACTTTATAGCAAACTAGGTTTTAAAAAAGTTATGAAGCTAAAAGAAAAACCGTAAAGTGAAAAGGTATAGTATATTTTTTGGTACATTCCCTAAAATAAGAACAAAAGTATCAACTTTATCGCAAAAGAACACAGAGCCTTTATTGTGCTCTGTTAAACAAGATTTCGAACAAAAAAAAGACAACTTAATCTAAGCATTACTTACAGAAATAGAAGCACTTCTCTGAAGGTCTGCATTTCCCAACTTTGTGGTGCGGTGAAGGGGGGTGGGGAAGCTCCATGGAGAGGAGTGGGGACTTTTGAGGAAATGCCCCTCTAGTATTGGTCTAACATCTGAGAAAAAATCAGCTTTACCCTAATTATTCCCGACATTTGAAGTTTTTTTGGCTTTATTGACTGGGCTACAGGACACCATACACTACAATTTTTAGTTTTCTGCTAAGTTTATACCTTAATTAGCAATATTCTTAATTTCATATAACTGTAGTAGCTAACTGTTGATTGTTTTAAGTGATTCACAACTTATTCTGTGTGATTTTCAGCAATGATGTGTGTACTGCTTCTGCGATTTTTGAATCTGGGAAAAAACAATATCAAATCACCAAGCCTTTAATTTTTACAGTTATTTTTTTTTTTTTTTTTTTTTTTTTTTTTTTTTTTTTTTTTTTTTTTTTTTTTTTTTTTTTTTTTTTTTTTTTTTTTTTTTTTTTTTTTTTTTTTTTTTTTTTTTTTTTTTTTTTTTTTTTACCAATTTAAGTTTTAAAATAAAAGAAATATTATACATTTACAGTGTAGTGCGTTAGATTTTTAAAAAATGGATTTGGGTAGTTGAAACAATTGCATCAAATTTTTAATCCGGTGAAAACACTTTTAAATTATTTTCCTAGAATGTGCTAGGACCGTACTAATATCGTACGATCCAAAGACTGGACCATACGTCCGTGGACAGCAAAATTACCATACATGTACTGTCAGGACCATATGGTTGCCAATTCTGGTTTTGTTTCCCACCTTACTCCACAGCCACACTGAAAATTAATTTGGGCCTGTAGGGCAGCCAAACTGGCTGGGAAGAGTGAGGGGAGGGGGCGGCTGCCGGCCCCAGCCGTGAGATATGCATGTAACTCTAGCGACAACGGCGGAACCTCAAGAAATATTTCCGAGAGCTGTGTTGATATAAATTTCCCATAATATTGTGAATTTCTGAAGGGAAATGTTTATATAATTAATATTGTTCTAAGCGAGACTTGTGATGTTTATATTGTGTTTTCATTATGTTATTCCAGATGTCATAGTAATAATTGGTTTATTGTAATTTGACTCGTCATAGTTGCTCCGCCATGTTGGGCGGACTATTTCCAGTGATAATATTCATCCTCGCTTCTTGTATTTATACTCGTGTATTTGTCGTATCGGGGTTCAGTCGGCTTCCAGTGAAATGTAA
>PNEQ01017169.1:0-13568 GCA_003012365.1 Medauroidea extradentata | reverse complement strand
TATTGTACAGGGATTTGTAACTGTGTTGCGTAGATTGAATCTGAGTATTCAATAAACATCGTGCTACTAAATTGTACTTTCATCATTTACTGGTAATAGTAATCCCAGGGTGCATCTAACAATATTTATATTTGGTGATTTTCGCTCTTCTCTTCTCGTACCCACGACACTGAGGTAAGAGCTCGTAACTCTATCACTGGACTTTCAGCTAGCCGAGGACATACCGAATCCAGCAATATACGACGGATGAATCAGAGGGCACGTTTGTGCGAGCACGTGGTCAGCGTAGGTACAACGAGCACGTGGTATGTGTGTGAAGGAGAATTGTGCCACCACATTATGAAAACTGTTGGCCTGGCCATTTACTACCCGGCCAGTGGGTGACGCGGCTAAATAAAAAAAACAGCTCGCCGGCCGTAACAATTATTAAGTAAAGCCCCTCAGGCGAAGAGTCGAGAGGGGTGGGGTAGGCTCCAGGTCCAAAGCAATAGAAATGTTCCGGTACTTAAATAACTATTGATGTGCTAATCACTGGTGATAAAAAGTTGATGGGACCCGGAGTGTCGCGCCCGGACGTCCGTACCCCGTCGCGCCTCGATGTCGACTGCCGACCTTCACTTCCGCTTACACGGGTATCCACACTGACTCCGTGCAACCGGAAGTGAATACCATGTATCCCCTTAGTACTCAAACAATCTAGAACAATTTCAAAGATAAATATTCAATAGTTACAGTATGAGATACTGAATACCAGTCTTAGATTTTGAATGAATAGATGTATGTCTCTGTTCATGTTGTGTGCACGCCTGATAGGTTGCAGCTTAGTGTGATGCATCAACAAATAATAAAGGAAAATACACAATGAAATAATCCTGTCCCAAAACAAAAATACAGGAACACAAAATAAAACAAACGACACTGCCACACTCACTTCAAGGTCATTACACATAAACACTTGGCGCACTGTTGGGTTGGCCGCTATCCCTTTGATGCAGCGCCGGCTCATCGCTGTAGGGCAGTAGTGTGCATGGACACGGCGGACAGACGGGCTGCACGTGTGCGTGCTTGACACACGTCACAACCTGGCTAATGAGGAAATTGTGGTGTAAAAATACGTCAATTATTAATAATAAATAGCTGAAAAATACTATTTAGGAATAATTTTAGTGAAATATAACTGAAATAAATAGCAGATAATAATAAATAGCAGTGAATAATAAATAGCAGTGAATAATAAATTAGCCTGCATTATGAAAATTCTCTAGTGGGGAGGGCTGCAAAGATCTAGAAAATCGTGGCAATAAAGTAGGCAAAATATTAATAATAAGCAAAAATAGATTTTATACACAATATCGCACATAGGCCTAATTTAAACTCATTCTAGTACAAATTGAAACCGTTAAAAGTAGTTACTGTAGTAAATTGGTGTAATTCACATAGCACTAATATACTAGTACATACGAATTGAAAAATTTTTTGTTAAATTCACGTTTTATTACTGTCGAACCAATGTTACATGTCATTAGTACCCATTCTAAAAAATTTAACACATAATGGCAATAGAAGCTTTACTAATTAAGTAATGTAAACTAGACGACAGAAATTTTTATAAATAAAAATCAGTACGGTACTTAACTCAATTTCTGATGCAAATCATTCTTCACAATCAGTAAATTATGAGTTTGTTCCTCTTTCGTCATGGTACCATAGTCAATAAGTCTATCTCTCCACACACATATGCAAAATGTGTTCTCCGCTGTGTCTCAATCAGCAAAATTCAACTAATAATACCTATTATCCACGACAGCTCCAAATTCTAAAACTTCCATAAAACACACACTGCATGCAGCACTGGCATGCCACGAAATACTCTAACTTGTAACTGTCATTTGTACTACACAGGTCAAATTCTCCCGTAACACACACACAAGTAACACATCCTTGAAACTTTTTCTCAATAATCTTCTTACCATATATTAAATGCAGTAAAAATATAGAAAGGGTGATTTTGTTTATTTTTGAGTTATTATTCTTAAAATTTTTTTACAAATTATTGCTTTGTGTTAAAATTATTAAAATTTTAACTTAAAGGCATGAGAAATAAAGGAGTCATGCCAGATACTCAAATTCATTATCAGCCTTTGAGTAACCTCGTCTAAGCTGCGGAAAATTTAGGGACACAGAGGATAGCAAGGGGAAGAGAGAGAAGGAACATGTCTGAGCCGTGGGAAAGCAGCAGGGCCGGTTTTCACGTGAATAGAGACTGAAACTTTTCAATCAGTCTGTGCTTTATATTGTTCGCGAATGTTTGAAATGCAGTCTGTTCTATCAACAATGAACATTGCTCTTCAAGTTTGATGTGTGTTGAATAATGTTAGGATAATTTTGTGTTTGTTTTCGAAAGTGGAAAGTTGTTGTGTGGGACATCACCTACAAGAAAATTGTTCAGTTCTAAATCCAACTCTCCCAGTAAGTTGTACAACACAACTTACTGAATCCGATAGAGAACTTAAGAGGTAGAACTAAATGACCCAATGTTCAACATTTGTGTTTATATGACAGGCATAATTTCCTGTCAAATTTTGAAATTCTTCAAAATGTGTGTAGTGACCCTTTTACTAAACATAAGAAGAATGTACATAAAAGCCTCAAGACTAATTGTTTTTCATTTCACAAGAAATATCATGAGTATGTTGATCTTGTGCCAGGTAAAAAAAAAACTGTATATCCTGCCGAAAATTAATGGTTCATAAAGCAAAAGTTATTAAAACAGAGCAAGAAAATGAAAGTGACTCATCAGAGTGTGATTATGAACCGGATAATTCTTTTACCAGAGAGAAACTCAACAACAGCTGCAGGATGATGGACTGTTCACCAATCAAGGTTAAAAAAAAAAGGATAAAACAGAGAACTTCATATTAAAGAGTAAAGCACAGCAGGTACATGAAAGTTTCACAACACAGGCATGTAAAGCTTTAAATATAAAAACCCCAATATGCTTTGAAAGTACCAGCAATAAATCTAGAAAGACGTACTAATTGTAATACACTAATGGAAAATTGAAGGAAAAATATGTAGCCAGTAATATAATTAAGAAAGTCCAGTTACTGACTCTTGTTCCAGAATCAAGGAGTATAAAGAAACTGTTGATTATTTTGGAGCAACAGAATATTTGGTGAAAAAAGTCAGAAAGGTTTTACATGAGGATGGAATTTTAGGAACACTAGATAGAAGGAAAGGACATCCCATTAGTAAAGTCACAGCCAAAAGAGTAAAAGACTTTTATTATGATGATGATGTGAGTAGAATTTCACCAAACGTAAAGGATTGTGTGTTTGTTCCAAGTGAAAAAGGAAAACCGTGTGTTAAAATGTAAAAGATTGATATTGCATAACTTAAAAGATCTATATTTTGAATACAAGGCAAAATATCCTGATGATGAATTAGGAATAACAAAGTTTTGTGTTTTATGCCCAAAAGAATGTGTAACTGTAAACAGTTGTGGCATTCATTCTGTGTGCCTCTGCACACATCTTCAAAATGTCAAACTTATGATGCCTAGTGTTGGTCTTACTACACCATACCAAGAACTTCTTCAAAAACTAGTATGTAACTTTTCCTTTAAAGAGTGTATGCTGCACCATTGTTCTAATTACCCAAATACATCCTTGCTCCATGAATATATCATGTTAGTCAATTGGAGAAACTGTTGAATTTAAGCAATAGCTGTGTACGAAGAGATCAACAATGGAAACTTTGATAAAATCGGTGGATGACTATGTAGAAATAATGGTTGTGAAGTTAGAAGCTCTCACTGGACATCACTTCACAGCAAAATCTCGAAGCCAGCATATGAAGAATGTGAAAATGAAATTTGCTTATTTCTTGCATATTTTGCAGAAAATTATACATGTATACTACAAGATGCTGCTCAGGGTTTCCACTTTCACAACATCCAAGTAACTTTGCATCCATTTGTGATTTGTTACAAAAGTGAAGGAGAAATTCTCAACAAGTCATTTATTATCATTAGTGACTGTCTCAAACAAGATGCTACAACATTTTTTGCCTTTCAAAAAACAATGTTGCAACACATCCAGTTGGAACTATCGCACATTGAACACGTTGTTTACTTCAGTGACGGTAGCTCTGCTCTTTACAAAAATTACAAAAACTTATGCCATCATGAGGATGGTTACAAACTTACAGCTGAATGGCTGTAAAAAGGTTAGTAGCTAGAGCCAGTTTATAAAAAACAACTGATGGACTTTTTATTAGTGCTGTAGATTTATTAAAATTTGCTGCAAAGAAAACATCAAAGGTATTAAGGTGTTTATCATACCATCATCAGAAGTTGACGCAAACAGAAAATCTTTACAAGATCGCTACAACAATGCTGCTTCAGTTCCAGGAACAAGAGAGAATCATTATTTTAAACTCCTTAACAAATAAACCTTGCTTGTAAAGCGTGTTTCAAATTCTGACATTTCTTTCAAGGTGTCTGTTGGACCTCTGGAAAAAGAAGAATTTATCAGTATAATACCTGAAAAGTCTTACGCAGTTATTTACAATAAAAAATGGTGGATAGGGAAAGTAGTTAATGTAAGTGACAGAGATGCTAGACTTCAATTCATGCATCCTAATGGACCTTCTGGGACATACTTCTGGCCACATAATGAAGACTTCTGTTGGCTATCATTTGAAAACATTGTTAGAGAAATACGTGTTCCTTCTCTAACAAGTCTATCAGCTCGCACTTATTCATTATACGAGGCATATCACAGCTAATTATTGTTCATTATAATTCAGCGCATACGTTGCTATCAATATTTTATATTTCAGTATAATTTTTAGGGCATAATTCATGTTTTGTGACCGACCACGTGCAGGTTACCACATCACCATAGCGCTCCAGTGTTCATATAAGCAGTGCATCTACCACTCATTTCATTATCATGCATTCATGCAAGTCACCTAGTGGAGAGCATGTTTATCATACATCCGGCCTAACGCATTCCGCCACACTTTGCGCAGGATTATTAACACCACTTGTAGAGCCCTAAGACACTGTAACGTGCACGGGAACGGCTGCCCTGTGGTCTGTTAGCTAAGAGAGCGCTCATTTCAACCAACATTATCTACGTCCGCTTCCAAGCAAACCTGACGGCCCATCCTAGCAGCCGCCAGATCCTCACTGCTCAAGGAAGTGCATTTTCATATGCCGTAGAGTCATATCTGCTTCACACGGACCACATAACAACCACGTGCGATATACTGGCAGGTCAGTGTCACCGCACAGAGACAGCCATCATGTGTTAATCCAGTAATCAAGTGTAGCAGGGCTTTGTCAGGGTTGCATAACTACGCCTACCTTGTGTGTTCATAAGTAATTATTTCTGGCACTGTGTAATTTGGGTCAATAAATCATACTGCGTTGAACCGTCGTGTTATGTAATTTTCAACACCCTATATTCACAGTGTAACCTTTGTAGTGTATCAGGCGTTTCGGGGGCAACACCCAGTTATAACAAAGTCAATATTCAGTTTCAACGTACCGGGTGGGATATCGAACACGCCGAATGTACCACACCCTGAGGAATAAGAGTCCCGAAGTGCAATACCGGAGGAGTATTGCTGGCACCCTTTCATCATAACACATAGATTCATAGCAGCAGCTTAGTTCGCTATCTCGATCCCACCCGACGGCGTTAAAACCATACAATAAAAATTGAAACCTTTTCTCAGAGAAGCACTTTCTGAAAAAGAACATGGTGAAATTATTTACAATTGGGAATCAGCGAGTGACGATGACAGTTCGATCGGTGATTCTGATTTAGACAGAAATGACATCAGTACCACAAATATTTCCTGCGCCAGTATTACAGAAACAGAGGTAAAAGGATTTTGTATCAAGGGAAAATATTTTGAAGCCTCTGTCAGCAAATGAGTACAAAAAAACTTGGGTTTGGTCGATAAAGCCGACATGCAAGAAAGTTTTCTGGACAGCACTAGGAAGTCCCTCAAATGGAACAAGAATTAATTTATGCATGTTTTTGGATGTAATTATTTTGAATTCTTGTATCTTGTACGTCAGAACACGAAAAAAAAAAAAATAAGTTGGCACAGTTCCGCCTCAACCTTGTTCGGCAACTACTGGAAAAGTTCTGTCCGACTCGCATCCCTTCCAAAGGTGGGTGCCGTTCATATGTTACCACGCCTTTGCGACTCACAGTACGACACTTTCCTGCTCGAGTGTGCTTACAGCACAAAGAAATGTGGATGTATGCTGACTGATGTAGGACTTTGTATTAATCCATGTTTTACCATATTTCACACTGCAAAAAATGTCTAAGTAAAATACTTGACATTTTGCCGCACTTGCAACAAAAGAACATTTTTATGCTTTTTACTGCCAAGATGTTCTGTGTTGTCCCAACACAGGAACATTTCCAAAACTTTTCCAAAAATTTTGTGTTTTGTCTTTGTGCCCTCAGGGTACCTATGAATGAAACACAAGGTTGTAATTCAATTGTTCATGTAAAATTCATTCATTCAGTCAATTTTTTCTGTGAGACGCAATATTCACGTTGTGAAAATTCTATTGTGCAGTAATATTTACAAAGTACGAATTTCAGTAAATATTAGATGTCTTGTTTGTTTATATTTGCTATGTACAATAATGTCTGTGTGTACATGTGTGTTTTGTAGTCTGTGTGCATATATCGTCAAAAATATTACTGAAGATTCAGGATATTTGTAAATCTAATTTTGAAATTGAATGTAAAAATAATTCTAAATTTATAAAAATTTGCAAAAAAAAATATTAAACACTTTGCAGTGTAGCAATGTTGTGGTGTGTGTGTGTGTGTCAAAATGAAAAATTGACAGTTTAGTATAGTTATAAATCAGGGTGGCGAGCGACCGAGAAAACCGGGAAAAGTCAGGGAATTTAAGGTGTCTGGAGAAGTCAGGGAATTCTTTAAAAAACCTGGAATTTCGAAATTTGGTAAACGAACATTTCCGCGAAGACAATGTACCATTTTTCTTGGTACATATACCAATTTTCTAGTTCCATAATATCTTTTCGTACCGATATTGTAGTTTTGTGGAATAGTGAATTTGACGCTTGGTACCAGTTTTTCGTCTAAAATACGATTTTTTTGGGTGTTTTGTACCAGAATTTTCGGTGGTTCCCACCAGTGTTGCCAAAACAATGGATTCCCTTACAATGTGTTGTGATGTTTTCAAGTTTCCACAGTGGTAAAAAATTACTCTCTCATGGGGGGTTTCTTGCGTACTGTTTACAAAATGCAGTAAATTGTAATGAATTTTTTGTTAATAATGTGGGTTTTAAACAGTTGTGTTTTCTCCAAGAGTTCGTAGTAGAAATTGATGGCGTGGACTTGACAACATAGGATTCCCAGTTCGCTTTTGTTCTTACCATGCGGCATGCTGATACGTTCGTTAATCGTTGTCGGTTGTTTAGTGTTTAGTTGGCGTGACGTTAATATTTTTTTTTCTATGGTTCGTGTGAGTATTAAGATCTTCTGATCATGTCTGAAGTACGTGGATTTACATTTTATCTTCCGTACCGCGTAATGGAGGAACACGCCTGAGCTTTTTGGTTCGTGCAGTAACAAAGGTGTGTTAAAAAGTTACAGCATAACGTGATCTCGTGTGTGTTTATGAGAATATTTATAGCATTAAAAATATCTGAAAATGTATGTTCAATGAGTGTTATTTCCACAACGTAATTAATTAAGGGAAAACAGTCATGACAGGAAAAAACAGACTGTATTGATTAACCGATCCTACTACTAGATTCGCGGAGATCCTGGAGATAACTGTGCAAGGTGCAATTCGTGCAACGTTATTTATTTATTTTTTTTTAAGCACAATGAGCCGGCGTTCTTTTATGAGTCTCGTTAAAAGCAGAAATTCCTAAGTAGACTGGGAGTTTAAACTTTGAAGGTAGGCATAAATGCTTTCATCAAATCTGTACAGTGTGAAACAACAATGTTTCCAGAATAGTGTCACATCAAAGAAACTTCAGTTACAGCGAGATAAGATAGGTTTTTACCTCACATTTGTTCTTGGCGTCATATTTCATGGATGAAATGAGTTAATTGCTAGAAGGGGAAGAAAGTTGTTGTTTGTTTAAACGAATCATTGAACAAAGTTTCTCAAAAACAACAGGTACACATTACAGTATGTTTTTGGGATTCAAAGATTGATGGTGTAGTGACTAGGCATTACACGTCTTTTTTTAAACAACTTATTACATGGTTTTAATTCTGGTATTGTGAGCTTTTCTCTCCATAACTTCACAATAACAGCATTTTAAAAGTGGAAAGTGAATTGATATAAATGAAAATTATTGTATTTGAATATTCCTATTACAGTACTTTGTTGCTTTGTAAATAATGAAAATGTGAAAGAATTTCTGCAAGGTGAAGTTATGTTGATTAGTAGTGTTCATCTTCACAAAAAAGTTAAATATTAAGTATCACTACTCGTCGTGTTGGCCAAACTATTGATTTTAGACATATAGTTTACTATGAAAATTGTTTCTACAGACATTGTAAGTAGTCCTACGTAATTTTTTTGTTTGGTTAGGTTAAGTTAGTTTAAGTTGGGTTAGGTTATGTGAGATTAAGTTAAATTAGGTTACAAACATTAAATTAGTTCAGCTTAGGTTCCCTAACCTAAATTAGGCAACCTAACAAAAATTTTTCGTAAGGCTTTTAGAGACATTAAGAGTAGTCCTAGATAAAAAATTTGTTACCTAACCTAATTTAAGCTAGCCTAACAAATGTTTTTTTTACGTAGCACTATTTATAACGTCCCTAAAAACATTTTTATAAATAAGCTATATGTCTAAAATCAATAGTTTGGCTGGTACACGATGGGTAGCAATTCTTAATATTTACCCAAAAAAAATTTGCCGCGATTAATACAACCTGAATAATTTTATTGATATTTTTTTTGATCAGGAAAATAAGAGCAGCTGACCTGGAAAAGTCAGGGAATTTTTTTATAGGTTTTGCTAGCCACCCTGTAAATGTAATTCGGTGATAATGATAGAAACTATAAAATATACATAAAAATTGCTAAATTTATCATAATTTTTTTTTATAGTGTAAGAATAGTATGCGTGTGTGTGAGAACATACTTATTCAAAATATAAGTGAAACGTCAGTAGCCTATATTTGAAAATGTAACGTTGATATTGATGGTAGAAATAATACAATATGCAGGCCTATAAAACTGAAATAAAAATTATTGCAATGTAGCATTTGTGTGCTGTGTATATATTTATTGAAAATACTATGCTAAAGTTTATTAGGTTATTTTGAGATTGATGGTAGAAAAAATATAAAATTTACAAAAATTGCATAATTGTGTTGTTATATTTTTGCAGTGTAGCTATGGTTTGTGTATATGTGTCCACAATATTTCTTCAGAATAATTAGTAAACATTCAATATATTTGGAAATTTAACTGTGATACAGACTGTGGAAATAATAAAATAGGCTATTCATAACTTTTTTGCAAAAAAATTACTAACATTTTTGCAGGGTAGCAATATTATGTGTGGTATCTGCATATAAATCTTCCAAAACGTTAGTGTACCTATAAATAAAATTTTGAAGTATATGGTGGAAACAAAACATTTATAAAATTCACAAAAAAATATTACCATTTTTTGCAGTGTATCAGTGATGTTTGCATGTGTGTCTACATACTTCTACAATATGAAAAACAAATTTTCTGTTTATTTTGTAGCAAAATTTTGATATTGATAGTAGAAATAATTACATATTTATAACAATAGTAAACAAATTCTTTTTGCAATGTATCAATGTCGTGTAGTTATGTGTACATAAATCTTTAAAATCATACGTGAAATTCCACTTTATTTGTAGATATACTGTTCTAATTGACAGTAGAAATAATTCAGTAATTATAAAAATAGAAAATACCTAACATTTTTTACAGTGTTGCAATGTTGTTCGGTTATGTGTACTTAATTATTCAAATTCATAAGTGAAATCACTGTATATTTGTATACGTGACTTTCAAATTGATGGTAGAAATAATTCAATAATTATAAAAATATAAAGTAAATATAAATTTTTTTTGCAGTGTAGCAATAAATATACATGTGTGGGTGTGTGTGTGTTGTGTGCAAAATAATTCAAAAAATGGTTGTGAAACTTTAGCATATTTGTGAATACAATTATGATATTGACAGTATAAATTTAAAAATGTTGTAAGAATTGTAAAAAAAAAAACAATTTTTTACAGTGTATCATTAAAAAACATAGAAAATAGTAAAAAAAAGTGATTTTATAAGTTAATCACAAATTTTAAGTTTTTTTATAATTTTTTTTTAACTTTTAAGTTACGTGCAACAAGTTCTCATCTCATACTATTATTTATATATATATATATATATATATATATATATATATATATATATATATATATATATATATATATATACACACACACAGACACACACACACAGATATATATAATATGTGTATATATCTCCAAACAATTCTCATTTGAATGTTGAAATAAAGGCTGTAATGCATAGTAAAACTTACAAAAAATTAAAAATAAATATTTCAATTTGCTAAAAAAAGTCACTCTACAGGGTCTCTAACTCTAAATATAACCTCCCTAGCCAAAGGGTTAATATAACTGAACTATTATTCGGTTCGTAGTTAATATGTGTAATTTAAATAGCTGTAATAACCACTCACTCAATTGCTGATTTATCTTGAAAGTTCATTTCCCTTAGGATACAACTCAACAAATCATTTAAAAGCAACTGTTGGAGAGTACATCGATCTTTAGAATTGGATGCACAATTTGTAATGCCTAACTATTCTTCTTTGTTAAAGATGTGTTACGTCAACTTTAGTGAAAACATTTAACAAGTTAATTCAATAAGTATTTAGTGTTCATTCACCTCTTTTGAATGTAGGTCTGTATGGGGTGATTTAAGGCAAGTTCGTCTAAATATTTAGCTGCTTGTGGATTCCATGCAATAGTGTTTATGCATTACGTAGTACGGTTATATCAGATTTGTGACACATATATGGTTAACATTTTCTCAAACATTTTATTGTCATTAGTAGAGCCTGTCATTTTGGGTAAAAAAAATTTCAAAACAACTTTTTACAATGTTTTGGACCTATGCAGCTCTGCTTCGTGGGTTATATACGCAAATCACATATGTGTGATGTCGGAGTAACAAATGTTCTGATTGGCACTGTAAAATGACCTACGCTTCTTCATGAAGCAGAAATTCTAGTGTCTTGCATATGGCATTGAAGCAAGTTGTAAAATTCTTTCTACCAATAACCATTCACTCTATTCACAGGTTATTATTATTATTATTATTAATTAAAGACAGTAATAATATGTTTTGCAATTTATATTACTGAATAAGTACAGAACAGATTTAAAAAAAAACTAGTTAATGTAACTTGGTGGTAACTGAATACCAGGAATTAAAAAATATATACTCTCTTATTGAAATGCAATTTAAATAAGAGGATGTATATTTATTAATTGCATTACAATTTATTGTCTTGCCATTATGGTTAATGGAAGGGTGGCGCTCTGAAAAATTTTAGTTGTTATAGTAATTTTTATATTTGTAGGATATATGAATTATTTTTATACCTACATTGTGAATATTTTTTACTGTATTGAGGATTTTCAAGCCTTCATAGTTTTTATGTAGTGACATGTCAAACCGAAAATTAGAACAAGATGGTTTTTTACAAGAAACGGAAACTGAGTTACAGAAATGAAATAATTCACAGTGAAGAACAGCGTCACGGGCTTAGTCTGGACTTGAATAAAAACACACATTTAATATTATGTTTGTATTTTTTAAAAATTGTTGAATTTAAAATATAATATTTTGCCATTTCCTGAAATCTTTATAAATACAAAAAATTTCAATGCAATCTTTTTATTCATGTCTTGATGTTGCCCATAGCATTTTTTTTCAATGTGAATTATTTCATTTCTGTACGTCAGTTGTTTTTAGTTTCTTGTATAAAAGAGTTTTATACAAATTTGGG
Organism: Medauroidea extradentata; assembly: GCA_003012365.1. Taxonomy (NCBI): domain Eukaryota; kingdom Metazoa; phylum Arthropoda; class Insecta; order Phasmatodea; family Phasmatidae; genus Medauroidea; species Medauroidea extradentata. The sequence goes on along the minus strand of PNEQ01017169.1, from coordinate 1,461 downwards.
CTTTGATATACCATTATAAAAAAACTATGAATGCTAGAAATTTTCCATTATTGTATAAAATAGTCACAGTGTATGTCTACAAAAACACTGTATCACCTACAAATATAAATTTGTTAAACAATTAAAATTTTGCATGGTCTCCCCCTTAATCATGAACCTAAAACACAATACATTAATAAAATTACAGTATATTTAAGCCGTAGCTCTTCTTCCCCAAAAAAATTATGCTTGCAAAATTAAAATCTAAAGCCACACTAACATACAACAAGCATATTTACGTAGTTTCATAAACATAGATAGAATGAAAAGAAATTATTAAAATTGTTTATTTCGGGAACTACCATAGCATTAATTTTACAAAATTATACATAGGCCTACATACACGTGGTTAATGTTATATCTTCTTACTTATGTTACGTCTACTGGTGTTCTGCAAAACTATATTATAAATCAAAACTAGGCAATTATTGGCGAGTTAAATTATTTCAGTTTAATGGAACTTCGTTTAAAGTTGTTTTTTTATATTAAGTCACAGGAAATTAAGTCACAATAATAGTAAGGTTACTGCAATTGAAAATAGAATTACTGGTACACTAGCTTATCTTTCCGGGGAAATGAAAACATGTAAATTTTGTCAACAACATTTACATGTCTTGTTCCTACAACTAGTGAACGAACACCTCATAACTAACACACACCATTGTGACCAGTAGTGAAGCATAAATTACGCGGCAGAACCACATTGTACAATGACACAGGAGCCTGCAAGGAAAGGAAGGCTCGTCCCTTGATAAGAGGTGGGGGAGCTCTGGACATTCAAAATTACCTGTTGCCGCCAGCCGAGCGGCTTGCAACCACGCTGCTTGGGGAGGAGTTAAAGGGTGATAACTGTGATGTCAGAAACCCGCTGGCTTTGGCTGGACACCACTGGCGCACAGTGGTTCAGAATGCAGTTATCCACGCCAAAAATACCCAAAAACCGACATTCACGCACAGAGTTAAAAATAGGCGATTTTTGTCCTTCAACATATACTCTACATTTCAACAAAATTTTAACCAAATTGGTTCATTCTTCTGTCTTATACGAGTTTGTCAACCTGCAGTAGTGCAGCATAGAATTTGTTCTGCATTTTACGAAGCGGAATCATGCAGTTGGAAAAAATAATGTTCGCTTTGAAGAAGTAATGAATGTTGATATTTTTATTCCAATTAATTACAACATGTTTAAGCTTCAGTATGGCGTATTTGAAATTCATTTTGCATGTTTTTTTAATTTAGTACAACCATTGGAAGAAACCTATGTTTTATGGTACAATTTTTTAATGAAACACAAAATACGAAAAGAGCGAACACAGGCGTACACACGAGACCAACACCAAGCTGTTGTCTCGTAGTTAGGGAAGAAGTGTATAAAGTTTCAGCTGCCCGTTCTTGCCCGTTTATCAGCATTTTGATAAGACG
>PNEQ01017168.1:0-13567 GCA_003012365.1 Medauroidea extradentata | reverse complement strand
AGACTGCTTTTCGCATGGACAGCTATAGCTACTTATCCTTCTGCAGAATTAGTTCAACTAGCCGCTTGGACATTCTAACACTTGATGACTGAAGTACCAATCTTGTGTACAAAGAGGTTTTTCAATTAAAGTAAATATTATCAGTTACGAATAATACTCGCGAGCAAAGCCGCGGGGGACTGCTAGTAACACATAAAATGCCTGGCATGTAAACCATAGTAACGTTTTGTATCACTGTGCAACTGAGAACATTATTTCTTGCAATTAACAATTTTTCATAGAAATTAGTGTTTAAGATTGTTTTGTCACTTCTTACGACACATATAACTGCGTTTCACAGTTAAGCTCAGCATACCTGTAATTCTGTTTCACACATTTTATGATAAGTTTAATACGTTATAAGTAGTTGATACATTTTTCCTTTCAGACAAATTTCAATCTTTTCAACATTTTTATCATGACATATTACTGCAGTGTGTCCTTTATAATAGACTTAAGTTTTTTAAGAGCTCAATACAGGACGCAATCAAATAAGAAATGATTAAATCAGCTTCATTGCTGCCAAGAGAATTTCATACTTCTAAAAAATTATATCCGTTTAAATAGCACACAAAACCAAAAATATAATTTGGCAAACAGTAATTGCCATGTGACGACTTAAGTGTTAGCATGCCATCAATTTTAAAGTCAATGCCTATAATTAAACCATTACAGTATAATGTCATTTTCGAAGGATTTAATGAGATTTTACATTTCTGTGAATCATTTACACAGATATCAGAATTTTGGATGTATGACACGAGTGCTAATGTCAATTTACGAAGAAAACGTATTCGCAAAAATCTATAACTTGTCAAAATGAATATAGGTTATCTTTGCAGTCTAGTTCACTATCATCATTCACGAGTCACTTTTAACTACGACACTGACATATTCATGAGTGGGATGTGTTTGTTGTGTGCGTGAGGGCTTCGGCAAACTGGAAGGCCGGGAGATTGAAAAAACCTCCTGGTATTCCGTTATTTATTATAAACCTGACGTTATTAATAATTTGTTTAAAATTTATTTATAGTGTAGCATCAGACGTTGTTTGTGAAATCATTCCCAAATACAACTTATTACATTATTATTAAATATTGTCTGAAATGTGTAACTTTCTTGCGAAGTTAGGATGTGACATACAAAACTCTATTATTTAATTTTGTAAGTTGCAAGAGCAACATAAATAGATAATATTGTATTAAAAGTTTTACGATGAAAAAAATTCGTCTTCCTGACGTTTTGATAACGGATTAAATAAAATAGGGATATCAGATTTTGGATATAATTCAAATAAAAAAAAAAAAGGCTACAAATTGTTATATGGTCACGTGAGATACTGCAGTTCATAAAGCCAGAACTTTAACTTGTTAACAAAAATAGAATGTGTATGAAGACGCGAAATTACTGAAATCAAAATATGATGTTATAAGATTTGCGAAAGGAATCAGAAATCAAGATATGAGGAAACCAATTTACAAAGGTGGCGATAAAGCAACTTCAAATTACAGTGATTCTTACTTCATACAGTACTCTTCATTACGCTCAAGTGTATAATGTACAGGTTTGCACGTTGACCCGACGTATAGCTGCAGACACTCGAGGAGCTGATAGGCGCAGCATACTCCTCCGCATGACAACCACGCCCCCTAGCGAGGAAACCTGAGGATGAGCGATGATCGGTGACATCAGACCCACCAGTTCCCACGTCTTCGTTATATCTGCTCTCCTAGGAGTCCTTGTGTCTCACATGACATCAGGGAGCCGTCGGACCACACAGCCCTTTAGCAGCGAGAGAAGGTTCTTTGTTCCTTGCTTCTACTTCATATCCCTACGTACAAGACGTACAGGGAACATGACCTATTTGCTTTATATCTGTGAGGAGGGACATATCAAACACAACGGACGAATGCAGAGGGAAAGTTTGACAGAAGTAGGTCGATATAGGTATTTCACATATAAATGAATATTTTGAAATATTGGTAATTATTTTTATTACTTTTATTATTTCTCCTAACGCCGTATGTCAGAGGTGACGTGAGAGGGTTTTACGGGTTTTTAACAACGTGGTCTTAGCAGCCGATAAGGGTGACGTGGGATACAGAAAGAACTCAACAACTGGGGTTCAATCCCAAGACCACTTGCAATGAATACTGGGCCCTAACAGACTACGCTACGGAGACAGACCCCTTATGGTCAGACCACTCGCCTTCCACAAAGGCGATCCTGGTTCGATTCCCGGGGGGCGTCGGTCCCCGGATTTTCGCGTGTGGGAACAGTGCCGGGCGATGTCGTTGGCCGGTGGGTTTTCTCGGGGATATCCCGTTTACTCCAGGCCTCTCATTCTGGCGTTTCCCCGTCGTATGACATCATTTCATACTATCTGTCGGTGTACACAAATAGCCTACGGGATCCCATTCATAAAATCTGCATTGAGGGTGCGATACCAAACATCCTCTTAACGATATTTTGTATACTAAAATTACCAGACTTATAAAATAAAAATGCTCAATACGTTTCCTATATACAAGCTAACGCATGACATGTGCCCATACTGTATATGTGTCAAATACTTCCATTAATCTTTTGCAAAGTTATTTTTACAGTTAATCCTATATGTGTAAATATTTCACCGTATGAAAAAGTTAACGGCAAAGGTACTACGACAAAGTTCTGACTCAGAATATAATGTGTGACAAAAGAGTGTCTTCACAAGTGCTAACTTAACAATGAAGAGATAAATGCATAGTTTTATTACCCGTCTACAGCTACATCATTTTAAACATAACACCTGCGGCTGAAATAATTAAAAATAGGAAGGGAAGCGGACATAACGTGTTAAAATAAATCGTCCGCGCATTGATCTGGAACTGGAATGATTTATAGAAAACTACGCAAAATTAAAGTCAGGATAGGGAGTCAAAAACACGGCTCGTCCAGAATGCAAGTCTGTTGTTTGAGGCCATTATCTCTTGTTTTTTTTTTTAACCTATATTTATGTTTTACGCCTAAACGAGAGTATATATCGAAAATATGTTTGGCAGATTTGTATAAAACCGTCTTCTCCATGTTGTCCGATTTTTTGAAGTCTGTAAATACTATGGTGTTAGTTAAACATGTAATTAACGAAATCATGGTTAATTGACATTTAGTCGAAACAATATAATTACTTGTCTTGATAAAAGTAGCTATCACTGCAGAAATATTTTTTTTTAGCAAATCTGCTACATAGATTTTTGATATCCGCTCTCGTTTAAGCTTTAAAAAAGTGAAAGTCGAAAAAAACTGTAGAAACAAGAGCGCGCGGCCTTAAACATTGCACTCGATGACGACCTCGTGAGTGAAAGATTTTGGGTATATGAGGTGCGTGTGAGATGAAGACGGAGCAGGTGTAGAATTCAAGGACCTCGACTAAAACTGCCGGCAATACCCACCATGTTACTAGATGTGATATCCTAGGACTCCACCGGAGATCGAACGTGGAGCGTCGTAGTCTGAACACTACGCCATCATGGCCGTCAAGCACGTTGTTCCAGGGAATAAGCGCATAAAGTAAGGATCGCATTGCAACACATGCTGTTCTCCGCAGACGCAATCATAGGCACCGCACAGTAGTTTCGACTTTCACAAACGTAACTGATGGAAAATGTTCTAAAATATTACTGTACAATTATCTGTATGTATAAAAGAGATCACTGACTGACTGACTGACGTCAAACTGCAGCCAAAACCACAGACCTTTGAATCGTGAAATTTTTTGTGTAGTAGGTAGAAGGCATCCCCTAATAGGATAAAAAGGGGTCAAATGTGTTTTGTAAGATTCATCTACATAGCTCGAACCCGACGACCTGTCGTCGTAACTTTTACTTCAATGGGTGATTCATAAAAAACCATGTTAGCCGAATTAACTAGTTTCTTTAAATTTTACCATTAAAGGGGCGAGAATAATTCAAATCGATTAATTATCTATATATATATATCTAACCCATCGGGATACGGAGCTTCTTTTACTTCAAAACTATGCATATGTGAATGTCGAAAAAGCTGTTTTAGGATTTTAAGAAATTACAAAATGTTCTAAGATACCTTCGTGAACAGGCTAAAAGTTATGACCTTCAATTAAGTGGTAAGTTTGGTGACACAGCTGATCTAAAAAGTCTGAATCTGAATTTGAACAGTCACGACCAAAGCAGTAGGGAAGGTCCTTGCAAGAACTAGTCAAATCAAAAAATTCTGAATCTAGATGTGATACTTTGTTCCAGATAGCTTATTTTATCATTCAAAGTGACTTGAAAAAATACCACACCAAATCGCCAATGCTTAGGCAATATACAACATAAGTAGATCGAAAATTCATATCACCATGTTCAACCGTCAAGAACTATGTTCCAGTAATGATGATGTACTTCGTTAAAACCAAATGCTAGCAAACAGAACTATCCTCAGAGCTGAAGGCCACTGTTTTCCAATTCCGTTTTCAATAAAATCTGACAATCCAGTTCGTGGTGCTATGGACAATTTTGACAGAGAAGAATCAACCATGTCAGGCATGCATGGGACGCATGACACAATATTGGTTTTGTTCCAAGATCAACAGGTTCAGGGTAACCAATTTGATGTTTCATTATATGTGGATGGTCCAGAGAACTATACAAATACATTTGGTATTGATGTTATAAAACGAAGCTTAAACAAAGAAATAGATACGCAAAAACGTATGTACTATCGAAAACCTAAACAAAGATGCACTGTTCCCAGTAACATCGTCCCAAGCCGTGACTTGAACACAGCAAACGAGATAAAAAGTGCAGGCCAAAATCTGGATCTTGTGTGGTTTCTGTCCAGATTTCTTAAGTAATCAAATCTACCTGAGTTACATTTTCCTGAAGATGTTAAGATTCCATCCAGAAATGCATTTATGAGTACATTGTGTAAGCATCCATCTCATATTACAGTTACAGGATTCACACCAATCTTACCATATCGTGCAACTCGGTATAATTCAGTGTATACAGCAATGTTTAACTTCAAAGCGATTCTGAAACAGTTAAACCTTCAAGAGAGCTCATCATGGTGCGATGAAGGTGTATACCACATAGCAAATGAAATCCAGCTTTTTCATACAGAAGAGTTTTCGAACACATTTCTTGGTCTTGGAGGATTTCATCTCCAAAGAGGTGCTATCATAAATTGGGCTGTATATTAACGACAGTGGAACATTATAACTCCTTATTCAGACTGAAACAATTGGCCCAAGCTCTGCTGAATGTGCTTTAAAAGGCAACAACTATGTTAGGGAAGTTAGAGCCATTGTTATGCTTTGTGTAGTAATGCAAACACTTCAGTGGTTAGCATTCATGGAACATAAAACTAAGCACTTGGAAATATTTTCAATTATAAAGTTTACAGGAAGCAGTAGCACAACAGCAACATCTGCTGGACAAAGCCACAGATTCAAAAGCGTTCCGTTTGACCAAGCTCTACAGCAACATTACAACAAACCAGCAAAAGGATCCGGAGGCATAATTGGTATTACAAGACGGAAAGAAGCAGTGGCAAAGCACGATCTTGTTAAACATGAAAAAGAAAGCCTTATATGTTTTCTTAGAACGTTCTTTGGTTTAGATGAAGAGAACGAGTGTGCTCTTCATCATGAGTACGCAAAGTCACTAACAATACAAGATCTACAAAGTATAACTAAAATGTAAACATTTATGATTGATCGAGGAAATCTGTTCATAAAAAATGACTGCTGTGAGAATTCAAACATAACTGGATCTGTAGCTGATCCAGTAATGGCTGATTACTTGCTACAAGTACAAGAAAAGGAGACAGCAACTACAAAAAATTTGTTTAAAAAAAGGTTTACTGAGAAGACCAAAGACATCTCTGTTCCTATACATAAGCGATTCCCGAAGAAGAAGAAAGACATATCGGGAACACAATCTGTACTTCAGGAAACAAGTGATACACTTCGGTGCATAGAAGTAGGACATTCTAGATACACTTCGGTGGATAAAAGTAGGACATTCTAGAAGTTTGACTAAATACACATTATTGATGTATGAACGGACATCTACATCTTACTTCCTAACATATGATGGATTTTTGAAAAAACCAAACAAAGCACAGTTAAGAAACAACTTGAAAAAAATTTTTTTCTAAGGATGATTTCATTACTAAGATGACAACATCACAGGAGAGAACAGCAGCAGTGATAGACTTCGTGGCATATGCACGAAAAATGTTTGTAAAACGGCTATTATGTAAAACATTTCGAGATTACTTTGACTTCTTGTGGAAAAAGTTCTTGAAAATTTCAGAAGACTGCCAACGAAATATATTGATATGGTCATTGATTTGTATGAAGAGAGAGAAGAGCATATAATATTGGGAACGACTAAGGAGGACAAAATTAGATAATATTGAAATTAATCCCTACATGTCAAACACACTACTTCCTGTCAACATGGATACTTTCTGGGGCTCTATCCACAACAAATGAGTTTATCAAGTAATGTTTATTGATTGGATTATAAATCAAGGAAAAACAGAAAAACCTTTGTATTTGGGAGGAGGTTACAAGAAGACCCCAAAAATATGCTTGAAACTAATGGCCGCTTCAGTAAGTTTGGTACCATCATTGTATTGTGTATGTGAATAAACTAATGATAGGATAATAAAGCACATACACAACATCGTTGAAAGTGGATCTACTGAAGAATCATGATTGCATCAGCTGACACGAATATCATGGTCTCCGCACCTTACCATTTTAAAGTATCTTCAATGCAAGTTGTCTTAAGGAACTGGGGATAATCAAGGATATGCAAGCATCTGTTGTATACATACCTCTTCACAAAATGACGAAAAATATTGACAACATTATTTTATCCATATTACCTGCTGCACATAATTTAAGTGGCTGTGGCACAACAAGCACGATAGGCACAAGACATTTAGCACTTTCAACAGCAATTTTGATGCATTTTGGTGTTACTCCGTTTGACGAAGAAATTGTTAAAAATTCAGAACTTATAATCGCAAGAGTCATTGGTTCATAAAAAATAAATTGTGAAGAAGTGCGGTATGAACAGCGCCATAGAGCAAAGATTATAAATTATCCTCATCTGCGTCCACCTTCCTCAACAGTGTTCTTCCACATCAAGTGTGCATATTATCAGTACTACATATGGATAAATTATCTGAATGGGAATACATAGGAGTCGCTCGACTCTTTATATTACGATTACACAGAAGAACGTGGAGCTCTTAAACGATCATAACTACAGAGTATTTAAAACCTACTGGATTTGTGTTACCCTGCACATGTCAGAAGTGCACAAGAGCTAATATTTGCCCTTGCAGGGTTAACAAGATACCCTGTTATCCATTTTGTAGATGTCAAGAGAAAAATCAGTGTCCAAACATGTAAAGAAATGGGAAATCAGGGGAAGTATGGGCAAGTGCAGCAAATTGCTTTTCCTTGCATAACTAAATTGCATATTGTTTGTCGCATGTTTTTGACTATAACCTGGTGATCAAACAAATCTTGCCCCATGACTTGTAATCCTTTCTAACCCCAGCAGGTTACTTCATCACCTCTTTTCCGTACTCCATACTACTGTAACCTCAACTAAATTGTCTCACCTGAGGAGAAGGAAGAAAGCCAGCGAAGGACGGAGAGTAGATTGTTGCACTTGATTTGCACGGGGGCCTACTCAGGTACAAATTCGTGGTCATCTCGGAAGTTTATAATTTTATTTTATTAGTTTCAAGTTTTAGCATTGACTTTGTGTATTACCATGGAGATTTAATCGAAAACCCCGTTCCAAAAACTGTTCCAATTAACCAAATGGAATGTTTCGTTAGAATGTACGTTACTTCCGAGGATCACCGCCAGGTGGGCGACGTAACGGAAGGTATTCGTGACTGCATTGCATCTCTCGATACAAACGTACTGCGCTACGGCTATTACCCTGTGCTAATCCGTACTTCAAATGGGCGTCTGCCAACTCCGCATTTGTAAACATTCACTGCCTGCAAAACAAGTACGTGATGAACACTTAGCGAGCGATGAAGAAATGTGCTTAATGCTACGCCTGTACAGCAATGCGTGGCGTGTCAACACGAGCAATTCAGTCCAGATTACCTTCCTACCTTGCGGTGAACCTAGGAAGTAAAGTCCATTGGGTATTTGGAACATTTTCTGTATGAAGTGTTATTTACGATGACATTTAACAAAATGTAAGGAATTGAGCTCTACCATGGTAACTAAGCGTTTCCTGACATATGTCCATATCACATATTTTCTTTCTTTGTATGTGTGGAATGTTTCCTGAAAGTTTGGCCGTACCTTTTTGTAACAGCCTGTATAATACGTCTGGTTTCGAAAGTTGGCTTCTCATATCGATGGTTTAGTTAAAAAGGAGAAATGAGAGAAGTCCCCTGCAGATAAATAAACGCTGAAAACATCAATTGATTTCTACGCTTTTCTCGAAGCCAATATGGATAAATTACTCAATGACAATCCTAGATAATGGTATTTGCAAATTTTAGGAGTAAATATTTATCCCGAATTACTCATTCGTTACTCGTGATCTCTTGCGCCGTAGTTCCGAGGTTCCGCGTCAGAGATTGTGGCTCAGAAGTTCGTAACACTGGAAGCAATTTTGTTTTAAACGTTGTCTAAAACAATTGTCTAAGATTGCTTTTGTTTAATTTTCACAAATTGGCTACAAGAAACCTACAGTTATAAATTAATGTTTTTAGCGTTGCATAATTTACCACGCCCTCTTGAGGTAAAATGTAACAGAAATGTCTGTGTTTTGATGAATAATTTTGTAATTATCACAATTGTTTGATGTTTTGATGAATGAAAGTACTTAGGCAGCTCTTTAAAGGGGTCGAAAAAGTTTATGGTCTACCTTTGGTGAAATTTTTACAATTAAAATAAAATATCATTTCAATTATTTTACTCTTAAACATAACAATGTGCTGTATTATTTAAAGACGTAAATTTCGCGTGATTTCTTTCACTGGGTAGTGTCTACTAAAGTTAATGTATTGATGTACCTAATTCAAAAATGTAATTTCTTAAGGGGGTTCTTGAATTGGGCCATCGATTTATATAGGTGTTAACTGCACCAGATACTCTGCACTGACGCGCCGCTTCTAAGAAAACATGAACAGTCGGTGGTGTTTGTCGGCCCTGCAGCCGACGGTACATCCTCCGGAAGAGCTCACCCCTACCACGCTAGCCCTTTCTTGTGAGGGCACGGTGCCACGGTCGCGGCCAGATCGATGTCATGACGTCGCCTTTGTTTTTCACCGAGGCTACATCACCCACACCATCGGCATCCGCCGCCCGAACATCATCTCCAATACCAACACAGCAGACTTGCGACATGAGGAACCTAGTATTATTCCCATCACTCTAAATATGAATTAGTGAATATTCACTAATTCACGCTGATTGATGGATCAGTTTAAGCAATATGAATCAGTGAAAATAGTCGCTGGTTAATTAGTGAATATTCACTGATTTCCTTTAAGAGTGCCATCATCTCACAAGTGAATCAGTGAATATTCACAGTTTTTTTTTTTAGTTGTTTTCAAAGAACAGTTTTCACTTATTAAATCAGTGAAAAATTACAGGAAAATCTGTGGGCATCCACTAATTAATTTCTGGAATGTTGGCACTCTTTATCGGAATCAGCGAATAGTTACAGGTTTCACAATAATTTCTCGCTGATTCAGTTAGTTGGAACTGCTCCATTCATTTTAGAGTGAGGGTATCGATTACTTGAATAGAAAGGAACATCGAAATATTCGGTAACAACCTAAGTCAGTTATCCTGCACTGAAAGAAGAGTATTGTTGAAGGTGTCGTACTTCTGTTGAAAGAGGAACTACAATCAATTTGGGTTGTTGGTACTGTCTGGTCTTAGAAATACGGGTCCGGACACTAGCCTAGCGATCAATGTTATCATGTTGAGCCCATTACGACTGGAAGCGCCAGTAGTACAGTGGTGTTTTTACAACGCAATACACAATCATGCAACCTGTGTTCTTAGCGGCTCCGACACGAGCTTGCTACTCCTAGTTCCATCTACGCAATGTTTAAACACAATCATTGCCAGTCATATATGGATCAGTTTTCAACTTCAGTGTCCAGATATGTTCTATGGTCGTTATTTGAATTGTTCCTGCGGCAATTTTCTCTGTAGACAGAATGTATTCTTATTTCTATATTACAATCGAACAAACTGTTTTAGAGGACGGTTTTAGGGACAATCCAATTAGTACCAACAACCAAACTAGACTGTTGTGTCCATAATTGACAGAATAACGGTAGCTACGCAATAATTTTCTGTTTCGATGTAAATGGTTCCAACTCCTATTGAAATAATCTCCAGCTAAGATGTTTCATCCGTGTAAGCAGTAACCAGTAATTATGATTGTTTTTTTTACATTACATTTTCAGCCGAAAAAAAGAAGCCTATTTCTTTATATATATATATATATATATATATATATATATATATATATATATATATATATATATATATATATATAGTTTTGTTATTCAAAATCAAATTAAACCAGACGATACTTGTAAGATTTCTTACAGACGACTGGGGCTGTGTTCCAAATACTCAACACTAGCTCTCGCGCTTGCACTCACACTAGCACTCGCTCCCAGAATTCCTGCTAACAATTTTGGAATGCATACAGACTATCGCTCTGCTGTGAACATCGTTATCGCTGATATTGTGCATCCAGTGTCTTCTTCTTAAATATTATAATTACCTTTTGCCGTGCCTGAGGATATACTGTACGCCAAATGTGGGAGCATGTAAATAAAACAACCATATTCCATGTACACGTACGCTGTGTTCGAAACAGGTAATAATACATGCTCACGCACCCGCGCACGGAAGTGACGTCAGAGAGTGTTGTTCAAAAAAGCCGAGTGCGAGTGCGAGTACGTGTAGCGAGCATATGTGAATGCATGCTCGATTCGTACTCTCGGGGCCACTGTTGATTTACGTCTGAGAATACGCAAGAAGTGTGGTGGCATTCCAAATGAAGAGCACGCATAAAATACGCAAGTAATTGTGGGAGCGAGTATGAGTGCGAGTGCAAGCGGCAGTAAGAGTACGAGTAATTTGTAACATAGCTGTAGAGTGTCTTTGAACATTTCTCGCAATGGGACAGAATGACCAACTGTACTATTGTAGACATACGCCATTGCGATATAATTATACCTTTCCATAAATCTTAGACAGAGACTAAGAAAAACAAACAACGTTATTGTATTCGTGACAGTATTGTCGGTGCTGTCTTAACTGTGATGTCCTGAGTTTTGCAGATTATTTTGTATTTCGACTTTTATTTTCTGTTGTTAATTCTTTTTTTCCTTCTATTCGTTGTTGACGAATTCCTCATGGGATCTTTCATGTTGTATTGTTTTGGTTTGTGGATGTGTTGACTACAGCCAACTAGACTTCTTTTATTTTTTTACTTTTATTTTTCGTTTTTCGTTGTTTGTTTTTCTTAGTCTCATTCTAAGATTTCTGGGACAACGTATATCGCAATGTCGTAATAATACAGTTTTACATAGCTGTAGAGTGTTTATAGAGCATGCATTTACAAACGCTCGCTACTAACACTCACCATTCACACTCTGTATTACTAAACAACACTCTCTGACGTCACTTCCGAGTGGGAATGAGCGAATGCGAATATTTGTGCAATTCGGAACACGGCCTGTCTCGCCACTTACTATCCTATCCATTGGTCACGTTTGTGATCATCTCGCTCTCGATAACAAGTTGAACCTTACATACATACCTACATACAAACCTGCCGTGAGTAAAATCACTTCGTATGTGACTCGGTTAGTGGTGGCTTGAACCGGAAGAATCGTTGGAATATTCGACTACTATTTACAGTTAATTACTTCACATTGGTTTGGTTGTTCTCTAAATACACTCCGTGAAGGGAATATTTCAGGATTGTTTTTAATTGACTATCCGAATAAGATGAGAAAAATATCTACCTCATGGATACAAAATGTGCTAAGATAAAAAAAGATGGTTTCGCAACAAGAAAAGTAATAGTTGTAAATGGAAAATGTTTTACATAGACTATATATTGTCTATGGAACAGAAGTGTAATGTGTGTTTGCTTTTTGATAATTTTGTAGGTATTAATAAATACCAGCATTAACTGAAAATTCACAAATTTTCCAAGAAATTAATGGAAGATTTAGGATTATAACGGTACTAACTACATTTTAATGACTTTTCAGGAAAGCCAAAAGAAAGTTCGTAACATCCATACTTTTTACCACATGTGGGTTAATGAAAATACATTTTATGGGTTTATAAGTTTGCTAAGCGTAAATCAGAATGGTGGATCATATTCTATGGGCAAAACTACATAAGAAGACGTTTTTAACTCATTTTGCATGAAATGACAGATAGTACCCTTATAATCCTGAACCCTTATTCTTATTATTATCAATAGGTTATGGACCCATGCTGCATGAAATTTAAGAATAAGTGTTTTCTTGTGAAGACCTTATGTTTTTGAAAACATAAATGCAAGGGATGTATTTTGTGCTTGATGATTGCTGCTTCTGTTAACTGTAAGGTAAATGTAGATAAGCAAGTCAGGAAAACTGGGCACAATGGAAATTGTATATTCATATGGTGTTGCGTTCTTATGGACTGAAAGATTTCAATGATGGCAAACGTGTCTGTTCGGTATTACCAGGAAAACCACCAAAGGAAGAAATTGAAAAATATGGAAATTGGCAGAAAGACAACGCAAAAGCGTCAAGTTTGATAGCTAGTGCTTTAAGTAAACCAACATCAGAGCTTCTGTTGACATGTAAAAATTCGAAAGAAATATGGGAAAAATTGTGTGCACGATTTGAACTCAGCAGTACACAACGACTGAACATGTTAATCGAAGCATTTTTTCAGAGTCAAACGAGATGAATAAGAATATATTAGTACACATGTTGCTAAATTACAGAAATTATTCGTGGATTTGAGTGACGAACTAATAAAGTACAATGAAAATTCTTTGTCTGAAAGAATACTGAATGGTCGGATTTTATAAACATTGGGAAAAGAATACGACAATTTTAAAATACATTTGGGACACGATTCCTTCAAGAAGTCAAAGCTTGAATCTGCTCATTGAAAATCTCTGTACAATTGAATTGCGTCATCAAATCATTACAGATACTGCATTTGTCACTTCAAGTACTTCGAAAGGTAAGCATCATTTTAATAAAACCAAGTTGTCATTGGAACTGTAACATAGCGTTTGCTACGTTACATTTAAGGAAAATTTGTTTGTTCATTTAATTTGTCTAATTGTTGGTAACCATAACTCAAGTATATTTCAATAAGTTTAACGTAATGCTAGGAAGCAGGGATTTGGGATAGTTTGTCTTTGGTAATGTTGTAATGTTTATTTATTTTATTGTACTGGTATCCACGCATTTTATT
>PNEQ01017159.1:0-42726 GCA_003012365.1 Medauroidea extradentata | reverse complement strand
AAGTTGTAGTTGGAGATAAACTAACTATTTACTGCTTTCAGGCTCATAAAAATAAATACAGATGACGGTCAGCTCACTTGAGCTAAAAATTATTTTAAACATTGCTCCGCTACTGCTTATAAAATTTAAAAAGTCTTAAAATAAGGGCACTATCCTCTAAAGTTTTTTATGCCTATTATATTATGAACTCGTGTTCATTATAAATGTTATACCTACTGGCAGTGGCAGTTGGCAGGGGTTCGATGTAATGGTGGCTGGAATTTAGTGGTGTCAAGTTTTTTTAAATGTTAATAATAAAAAAGGGGGCGGCAATTTTGGTGTAGCCCCCCATCAACATAACTATAAATCCGCCTCTGTCCATCACAGTATGTTGACATTTAATTTAATATTAAAATTTTGCAACATTTACTATGTTTCCATGTCGTTTTGAAAATGCTCATGGAGACAGGATTCAGATCGATTTGAGTCTCAAGGTCGTTACAACAAAAATTGGGATCGTATCGTATTGAGTCGGGTGTATAATGTCATGGAAACGCGGATCGTACTGAAAACGAATCGAAAGTAAACAAACACACATTCGGCAGTTGTTTCGGCCTTCAGATTTTCTGTTGACAGGTGCAAATGAAATAGACTAAATAGAAATTACAATACGATCATGAGAAACAATAATATTCTTGTATCCCTTTCATTTTCTTTAGCAATTTAATTATGCGTGTAGCCGAAATACAAATAAACAGATGTCTGTGTGGATTTATTTATTTAGTTTCAGTCAACGTAAATTTCAGTTTTACCAACATTACCACACGTAAATTTGGCCAGTGAACCTAACTCATCTACAGAAAGACAAAAAAAAAAAAAAGGAATAAATGAGTTCAACATTAAAATAAAAAGAACGAGGAAATCATACGCTTTCCATATAGTAGTTGAAGTTGAAAGTTAGCGGTATTTTTGTATATTTTCTTTTAATGTTTTTAAGTTTACAAACTTAGACATATTATTTCTTTAATTGTAGTTATATATTAATTTTTCTTCTGTATTTCTTCATGTCATAATCCCTTATTATTTTTACGTTTATTATTTAGACCTATTTTTGTTGTGTTAATAAAATATATTTAATTCGTATTGTTTTTCTCTCAATTTTTCTGCTTGATGCATTAGCATGAAATTTTTTAAGTTAATTATCTTCTGTCTTGCTTCATTCTTTTCAAAACTTTAAATTTTCTGTATGTTGTTAAAGTTAACATGTATTCTTTACATATTCACTGCGAATGCACCGCACTACCTTTGCTTGTCTTATAATAATACAAGAAACCTATGGGTTTGAAATTTTCAATTGAATCGTAAACCTCGCAAACTTCCTTCGGGTGGGCAGACTGTGTTGAACATGTGGAGAAGATAATAAAAGAGGATTGGCACAGAGAAGTGCATGCTGCCACAGACATAGCTACATTCATTGTTCTCCTGGACCCAGAGTTGGACACCACTGACGAAGGAGAAGAAGAAGAAGAAGTTGACGATGTAGTGGCTGTGGCACTGAGTGATGAAATACCAGGATGTTCAACAGGTGGTTAGGTTGCTTGTCAGTGGGGTTTGTAAGATGAGGTATATGTATCTGCTACTGTGTACTGCATCCTTTTGTTGCCAATAACTGTAGGTTTTAATATATCTTTGAAATGTACATTACGTTAGTAAACCATTTATTCTTTAATGTTGTCTACTTTTTAACATATTTGTGCAGCTACACATATATCATTAACCTAATCTTTCCGGAATTAGTTTTATTTCCCAGACGTGTATAAGTGAGAGTCAGTAAGGTTTTGAAGTTGTTTTAGTGTCTCCATCCGTTACTTATAAAAATGTGTAGTTGCAACTATTTTGTTGAAGGTTTGACGGTAACTGTGTAACTTGTATTGTAATATATATGTATATATATATAGTTTTTTCAGTCTTCTGGGAGTGTGTTCATATGTTTGATTAACTATAACGTAGTTAATGTTAAATGTAGTAATTACTGTACCATGTAGACTACGAGCAAGTTTTAGCCACTTCCAAGAGCTTCTTCATCTTCTAAACATTACATCTATTTTTACAGTTATTAAGATTTATAGTTGCAAAAGTGCACATGTACTGAACGCCTGTTCATATTTGTCATATTATAGATCGTATCAACACGGTGTAATCAAGGAACCAAAACAATTACTATTATTAAGCTTCGTATAACAATTTATTTTTCTTTACAGATAAATTACTCTATATGCACGTATAATGCTGCCCTGCCGTTACATTTTTTTGTGCAATAAAACATTATATAATAGGTATCTTAAAGTCTGCGACGGTCCAACAAAAGGAAATGTTGCACCCATTTAAACCTCAAGAGAGGCAGGTAATGTGGTTATCACCTGTACCAAAATCTGTGGATACAAAATAATTTCACTGTACAAACATTTTTTACCAAGTCAGGTGATGTCAGTTACAAGCCTGGTTTACCCGTCTGTGGGCTGGTCAGTCTGCAGCATTTAAGTTTAGTCTTACAAAAGGGTAAATGAAACACAGCGTAATAGCAAATTAAGAAAAAATGTATGTATAAACTGTGAAATGTTATTTATAAATGTTTTAATATTCATGGTTATAAACTGCATTTTGATTACTTATTAAAAATATTTCTGTAATATTAATTTTAAAAAGTTTACATACTGTATACGATACATACAGCTATAAATCATTCCACATTTGTACTGTATGAGTAACTTCAAACCAGTGTTATAATGTAAACATAAACAGTACCATGTGACAGTCACATGCCAGTGTTTGTTTACATGTTAAGAAAGGATACAGTACGGACAAAAAAAGTATATGTTTAGCAAGGCTTAATCCAGTGCTCACTTTATTCTGAACCACATATACAATTATTTCTGTGGTGACAATTTAATACAGAAAAATTTATTTCCTATTAACGTGGCGAAAGCAAAAATATATATCTGTCACTGAGGTCATTATTTGCCTTGAAATTAATACTAGTTCACCTTATAAAATTAACTTGAAAACTATACTTTTATACGAATATTATAATTGTTCCTAGACCTAGCTAGTTGTGTCACATTTATTTTAATTGAAGAGTTTTATTCCACCGAGGAATAAGGAAATACTCGACGGCAGCATACTACATTAAGCTGGATACTGTAACAACTGAAGTGTTTTACATTGTATACGTTGGGCTGGGAATTTTGGTAAGATGGAAAGTGGAGTAACCTGGATGGGTTGTGGTTCCGTATAACTTCACTTTTGTTTTGAAATAGATATTGGC
The DNA here is from genome assembly GCA_003012365.1 of Medauroidea extradentata. NCBI lineage: Eukaryota > Metazoa > Arthropoda > Insecta > Phasmatodea > Phasmatidae > Medauroidea > Medauroidea extradentata. The sequence continues at coordinate 39,422 of PNEQ01017159.1, read as the reverse complement.
ACAATTGATTTTCGTAATCATGACTCCAACTCTAATGATTCCTCTTAGCTTTGGGGTGCAAATCACTCTTCCCAAACCATTTTAGTTTTTTTTTGTATAAGTTGTTGCTCCAGCGCAAGAAAACGTCTTACCGGGCGTTACCAGTAGAACGTTTCAATTACATTGGGTACATATCCTCTGAGCTTTTAAAGTTTAAACAAAAAATTGGGTTTTAAATTATCAAAATTTATTAAATAAAATGTGTAATGTGGTGAGTGAATGGTGTTGTTGTTCTGTGTTTAATGTGAGTTGGAATATTTGTATGGTTTGGTGTGTGTGTGTGGGAGGGGGGGGGGTGTGCAGTATTCATTACATACAAAACCCATTTGTTCCAGTGGCTGCTCAGCTGAAATAGCATACACAAGATACTCCGCAACCACAGGAAATACAAAGAAACTGCACAAATTCCCTTTAGAAACGTTCTGTAATTTAGAGTATAGATGTGGCCTAAATGTGGTTACTGACTGAGTGAAATAATTGAAAACCGTCTTAAGAAAATTTAATATAATAGAAAATACTATTAACTAAATAGGACTCAACGAAAGTCATTCAATTATAAATGTATGATTATTTACAAAATGAGTCGTCATTTGCGACATTAAAATGAAGTCTTAAACCGTTACTCAAATATATGTTACAAAGTTTTGGAATTTAAGTGGTTTCCATTTAACAGCTTTCTTTAATCTTTATTTCGTAATAAGACAATTTATCTTATGCAATCAAATTTTTATGTAAATCAGTTAATTTAAAATTTACGGTTGCCACCGAGGCTCATTCTCTATGTATTTCTGGCGTCATGAAACAGCCTCTCTGATATAATCCGTAACAAACATCGAGCAGATACTCTGTCCGGACAGTCTCACAGCAAAAATCCCTTGCATGAAAACTCGCTATATAATAAAGCAGGCACGGTTGTGGCATCTGTATGGTCAGCTGTACTTAGCTCCATGACGCTGGCGTCAGTCTCTGCGAACTCGGCGATTACTAGATGTCACACTGAAATTGCTAATATGCCTCAAATCTGGGACATATTCGTGTCTTATACCGCTTTCCTGAAAATAGGACTGGTTATTAATTGCCTAATTCAATCCCTAATTTTAGGATGTTGCCTATAATTTATGTATTACAGAATTGGCGAAACAAAAGTCATGAACATGCCATTTTGAAGATGTTATCATTCTCACCGGAGAAGGCAAGTAATTCCAGGAAGAAAAGTACGTAACGAGAAGAAAAAGTGGAAAAATAAATTAACACTTCCGAAAATAAAATTAAGTATCCGAAGAGTTATTGTTATTACTATTATTATTGTTATTCAACATACCTGTAAATAATATTTTCAAAATTTTAGAAAGATATTTGAAGTAAAAAATATCACCATCATAGAACATGTGGAAATACTGAAACTCATAATTAATGTAAATTTATGTTATTTATATCGGGGTGTTTTGCTATCATTTATAAATAGAATAATTATAAAGATACAAGGAAGTTTATGTAAATACAATGTAATAATAATATAAATATTAAAAAATAAAACATAAGGGTAAATACGACACTCACATTATGTTAAAAAAATATACTCGTTATTAAGACTTGAAAAAAGAACAAAATTGAAAATTAATATCAATTACCAATTACAGCAAAAAAAAAACATAATAAATAAGTATTGAACATAATCATTTAAATAACGATATAGGCCTACATTATGTCAATAATTACGGGTTTGAATCAAAATAAACAAGTGTACAGTTATTAAATCATTTTAAATGTTAGGAACAATTTATTATTACAGAAGTTTTAGCAAACTTTGACATAAGAGGATATAGTTTTCTGCATTTCTTCAAAGTGGGTAAACATATATTACTTTGTGAGCTGGCTGGACTATTGTGTATTATGGTCATCCCATGTTCTTAGTCTCAGAAAAGTGGTTATATATTTTAGAATAATGACATACCTAAGGAAATATTTTTCCGAATTGTATCAGTTAATACCCATATGCCCATCAGTAATCTGCCTTGACTTCTATTTATTTTCTTCTTCTCGTGTTCATAATTTTAAATTGGCACGTACATAAAAATTTTCCGAATACATGAAATGTCAAAAGGAAAATCTTTCAGATTTTCATAAAAATTTGTACATATATGGCTTATTACGTTGACCTTGCATTTTTTTTATTCTTATCCTGGTTCATTAAGGCTAACTGAATATGTTTTGATCGCAGTAGATATCTAAGTTAAGCAACCAATTTTTCGGTACTGCTTCATACTCGGTTGTATAGAACTTTTACGTTTTTATTTACGTCCTGTTCGTATTTTATAAAAATCAGCCATTTAAATATATTATGATTACACGAGATATCTAAGAAAAAGATTTATCAGAATTTCATTTAACTCAGCACTAACATAGTAGTACTCAGTAAGTTAATTTGAGGTTTATGTGTTATTTTGTACCTTGTTCTTACTATCAAAGTGGTGACAATTGAAACATTTTTAGGACAGACTAGATATATGAGTTACCAATTTCTCATATTTTCATCAAACTCGATACATATAGGTATATTTTTAGGCTCGCAGTGGCCGAGTGGTCAGACCATTCGCCTCCCATCAAGGCTGTCCGGGTTCCATTGGTCGGTGGGTTTTCTCGAGAGTCCCCCGTTTCTCCCTCCCTTATCATTCCGGCACTGCTCCATACTCACGTAATGTCACCCCTCTCCAGCGCTTAAGACCTAAATGTTAAGCGCTGATCAAAATCTCTCACTCCCATCTACTTATAAGCGAAGTAACACGGCATTTATGTATTTACTTATGCTGTGTAAACAGTTACACAGTGACAAAATTTACATTATTAAGTTTTTAATAACTGTAGTCCTTCAAATTTATTTAATGCCGTTGAATATATTTAGCAGCCATTTTCTAAAGTTTCTTCAGATTCTATACACATTTAATCCCTATTACTAAGTAAGGTTACGTAAATTATAATTTGTTGGGGTCGTGTAATGTTTAGTAATATAATATATCTTCCAACTTTTGAATATTTAACGACAAGAACACATAATATTACAACACGTATATCAATAACCGCATGGCAGACAAAAACCAATTTAATCCAAAGTCTTTATTGTTGTAGGTCCACAATGTTAGAAGATATCACGATAATAAACTAATTTAGTATTACATAATTTTCCTTCATGTACGTAAACGATTTTTAACTTGTAGGGTTAACTTGCATCAACTTCTAGACGAGTATGCTTATTAGTTAAGCTGGTTACTTCTTGCTATACACAAAAATTTAAGAAATTGCAACGTAGAGTTTAGTCTACGTTTTCCATTTTTATGAGTGAAATTAGCAAAATAAGAATTTTTTTTGCTATTGGTTGGCTATAACATGTTTGACATGAATGTAAAGGTGATTGTTTCACAGTATTTCGTTACAAAGCCTATACACTTAAATATATTATTACATGAACTGCTTATTAAGTATTACGCCTGCTACTTTGGTGTTTTTTAAGTAATCAATCATGAGACGTCCAAGTAAACGTTATTGTTTAAGGAAAGTTTGTAGTCTTGTTACGAAATATTTGCGGAAATGACTTTTTTTCGGTAACAGTTTCGTTGATAATAGAAAATGTCTTCACCTTGTATCCACACTAAGCAGTCACCCGCGAGGACATGTATTGTTGACGGGCTCGGATCCGGCCATTGACGAGTGACAATGACACAGTTGTTCAACCACCATTTTCTCAGTCATCGAGCTAAACGGAACTGTAACTAGACTTCACTTTGTACAGATAATGTTGAAACTAGTAATGTAGTTTGAAACATTTAAGTATTTGTATTAACACTAGTCATTCTTAAAGGAGAATTTATTTTTTATTAGATTTTTACGTCTCGTTGAAAGATAGGTCATTAGAGACGGTTACACTATAAACCACGCAAGGACAGGAAGAAGGAAAAGAGTCAGACATAGCCCATGCTAAGGTACCTTCCCAGCATTCACATGAAGCGATATCTAAAAACCATGGAAAACTGAAAACCAGGGTGGTTAGAGTAAGGATTCAAGCGCAGTTCTTCCCGAATGCAAGTTAAATGTGTTAGTTTTGTGCCACCTTGCCTGGTAAAGTACAATAGGTCGCTATCAACTTTTATTTATTTATTTTTTTTTAATCGATACAGTTTGCTTCAAAGAAAGTGTCAACATTTTTAGAAGAGAGCATATTAAAAAATGACAAAAATTTTTTAAATCGCTAAAACCTTTATCTTTTGTTTAGTTTTAACAGGAAAGTACTCACAAGAAAATGTTATTATCTTACGCAAACGACTACGATGGTTTACAAAACAGACGCCACTCCATTTTAATTCCAAGAAGTGAACTAAACGACTTACTGTGGCATGTCAACTTTTAAAACTTAAAATTATCTTTCTAATCAATTTTGCAAGTGAGAAGAACTATAAATCCATGCTATCAGGAAACATCGTCTTTAATTAAATGTATCTAATTTCCTTAAGCGCATGTAAAGTAACCTAATAACATAACTAATTATCTATTAACATATTAACTTTCTTCCAAAATAACACAGCACTTAATGACTGAGCACGTCTTATAAAAACCAAATAAAATTTCTTTAACGGACATAATTTAAAGTTCCTGAAAAGATAGATAAGTTATGAGCATCATGATTATAACACTTTTCTATTATAAGAACAAAAATTATTGCAACTAATATATTTCTTGAGAGTATGTAATTTCGAAGTACAAATTAAAACGAAATGTACTATACTAAAACATATCATAACTCATTTAGTTTGGATTTGGAATTTTTTCTGCTGGAATTAATAACACAATTAAGTAAGAAGCCATAAAATCTAAAATGTTTCTAATGTACCGTCGATCAGAAGTGCAACCTGTTGCTCATGCAAGCCGCACAACACATTGTTTTACAAATTAAAAATATGGTTTAAATATTGTGATTTTCCTGTATATTTTATTAGGTACAATACTGTTTGTATTATTTACATACTTCAAATATTCATTTTGTAACTAATAAAAATGTAATACAGGCTACGTAAAAGAAATCATAAAATAAATTTGTCATGCGTTGACAAACAATCATTTAATTTTAAAATACAATAATTATGTAAACGGAAATCTAATTCCCGTTGTGTGTTAATTTTAAATCTGCTTTAGTTTACAATTGATTTAGGACTTAAACTAGAATAATCGCATTATAATGATATTGAGAAGATTGCTTGCAATAGCTTCCTGTTAATCGCTTTTTCCACCGGCTACAAAAAAATACTATAATAATAAGTGACTGTCGCTCCCATAAATGTGTGCGTGTACGTGATGTTAACAAGATAACAAGTTACCAGTATCGAGAGGTCTGGTGTCGCCTCGTGGACTGACATGACTGCGAAGTTCAGGCCAATAAAAGGGACTCTCTAGAACTTATATCAAAATTCCATTATGAATGCCAGAGTGTGAATACGCTTTGATATTAGAACTAGTATCACGGAATTGTCATAGAATTGTGACTATTTTCTGTACGAAACTAAATGCGCTAATTCTACATTCGTAAAGAAAGTGTTAACTTTTATATCGTTAGTAAATATCATATATGTATGTATTACATATGTGAAGCAATCACGACTGATTCGATTAAAATTTGACTTTACATGAGACTGTCCCTGAGTTAAAAATATATTAACAATAAATAACACCTACTTAAAAATATTCTACTCTGAAAAAAAAAGTACTCAAAAGAAAAAAACAATAATATTATTTTTAGACTACTTAAATGCAATCAATTTATTAGGACAGTTATAAACTATTATTATTATTATTATTATTATTATTATTATTATTATTTGAGTCGGTGGCAGTCAAGCTTTTCAGAAATTTTTTCGAAATTTCCTGAAATTGACCAAATACATATATTTCAAGTTAGGTTCATTGGATAATGTAGCAATACCTAATTAAACCAAACTACAAATGTACACAACTGCTTAAAGCGATACCTTAGTTAGAAATAGACTAAAATAAACCTGTTTACAGACATACACAAAACAGGGACTATGAAATCGACACCTCGAAAATCTATTGACAAATGAACACAGATGTCGTGTAAAACAAATCCAAATACCATAAGATGGCGTGGTAGATAATTCAACGCTAAAAGTATTAATTTATAACTGTAGGTTTCTTGAAGCCAATTTGCGAAAATTAAACAATAGCAATCGTAGACAATAGTTTTAGCCAACGTTTTAAACAAAATTATTTCCAGTGTTACGAACTTCTGAGGCATGATCTCTGACGCCGTAACCTCGTGCATTTAACTGCGGCGTAAGAGATTACGCGTAATGAATTAGTAATTCTGGATAAATATTTACTTATAAAGTTAGCAAATACCAATATCTAGGATTGTCATTGAGTATTTTATCCATTTTGGCTTCGAAAAAAGTGTAGAAACCAAATTATGTTTTCAGCGTTTATTTATGTCTAAGCATAAAGAAACCACAATCGATAACAATTAGATAAAACTTAGAGCATACAAGCGCATTGAAAATTTAAATATCGGACACAACTGTTAACGACGTCTGCCCTCACGCATCTACTCGCAGATCGCATACTCAAGTTGCTCCCCTCCCAGCCCCGCCGTATACGCCCGCCGCTGCACCAAGTGCTGCAGTCTTTGTGTCGATTAAGAAATTCTTAGCTGCAGTCAACATTAAATTTCTTTAAATGAGATTTATATCTTGGCTGGCACCGACTCCAAAAATAATAATAGCAGTATATTACTGTCCTAATCAATTTATTGTATTCTTAAGTTGTCTAAAAATAAAGTAATATTTCTTTTTACTTTCTAGTACATTTTTACTGTAGATTTTATTAATCGGTGTTATTTTATGTTAAAAATTTTTTACTTCATTATTTTTACAGCATTTCGGTGCCTACCTTCCACACATTCGTGCTGTGTGTCGTTAAGGAGTTCCGTTGTACCTTCGCAGTCCAAGTCAGTCCAGAACGTCCTTGATCGTAGTTAGGTACCTACCTAGTCTTGGATTGCCATAAACCTGCCAATTGCCAATGAAATTAAAATGGGACCTCCTTGAAAATATTTCCTTTCTAACAAAAAAAAAAATTCCAAATCGGTTTATAAATGATGGAGTTCTGAGGTTACAAACATAAATATATACAGCCGAATTGTTAACCTCCTTCTATTTTTGAAGACGTTAAAAATACTAAAATTGTAACTTCAAGCAGAATATATTGTACATTACGTAATATTGTGTTCGGTGGTACTTTATAAAATATTGTTTATCTTTATTACATTATTTTTACACAATTTTATTTCCTTTTATATGGTATTGCCATAGAGTTCTGAGATTTGTTTTAGCTATCAAGCTCATCAGGGATCGATTGCAAAATTTGTACCGAACAGACAAGCTGACAAGAAAAACTGTTAGGAAAAACTATGTAGCCTAAATACACTGTTTCGGTACTACATAGTAACAATGTGTAGCATACAAACAGACAAAAATGCATGAAATTAAAAACTTGTTAGTTAAAAACCATCCTTTCTTACAAGATGATCCTAGTTCATTTATGTTTATATATTTTAAATAATGTAAGTTACCGCTGTTTATTTCTCGAGAAATTAAATACACACTAACCTAGTGAGGGGGCGCAACGGTAACACGTTTGACATGCATCCGAGTTCGATCCCTCGTCCTGCCATCCTGACACAGGTTTCTTTCCAGTGTTCCACTTGGTCACTCCAGGAAAATGCTGCGATTGTTTCCTAGCAATGTCCATGACCGTTGTCTCACTTAGTCCTTATCACGAGCATAAAAGTTGTGATGTGTAGCGTCTCTTTTAAGTTCTCACCATGCACTACACTTAAAAAAGTTTACACAATACTGCCTAAGGACAGGTTCATAATAACGGACTTCAGGAAGTCAAGAATGGCAATTTAAAATAAAGTAAGGAATTATGACTCATCGTACGAAAGATGACAAACAGTGTATTGATTCTAAATATAAATTAACCATTGGTTTTTCCCGTACTCCGTTAACTTCACTTACGTTTCAAAGGAAATGCATTATTACGGTAGTAATGCAGGTGTAATAACAGCTTCAGTTCGCGATTTGGTTAATGCTTTCGTGCTTTGTTTATGTTATACAAACAAATCACTTTATAATTTCACCACCGACGCGTCATACTTATAACGACCAAATTCATTAGAATAATATTTTTACTCGCTATAAACACTTTCCGAAAAAAAAAATGTTTAATAAAGTATTCATACACGTACGTACTTCACTGAAATGTCGGATACATAGTATTTAATTCCTTACATTTCTTGCCGAAATATGAATCCAAAGCTTTTGCTAACAGACGTTTCTCCACATATTATGAAGCCTACTTGCACACGCTGTATGTCACAACACACTCTCGATACAAAATGAGTTAGCCGAAGACGTCTCCTCAAATCTTATTTGCCGTCATGTAGCTGTTAACAATGAGAAAAGGGGAAGGGTGAAGGCACACATTGAGTTGGTTGCAAAGTGACGGATATCAACAGCACGTGCAGACTCTTCTTTGTTCCCACTCGTCTTAACATTTTCTCCTTTTTATGAAAACCCAGAAGAAATAAAGGGGATGGTTTCGAGGGAAGTTGGGGAAGGGCCCGTCGAGGTCCTGGTAGAGTAAGTTTATGTTTTTGTATTTAGTTTATGACGTGTTCATACTTTCGAAATTGTGACAGTTTAAACATTTTGGATCGAACGGGATATGTTTGTAAAAATTATTCAGAATTTCATCAGAATCAGTTCCGTACACATATGTCTTAGTAATGTGACACAACTTCTATGTATCTTATTAATGCTTTGTTGATAGTTACACGGTGGTGAAATTTTAAATTTTCTTTGCCACAGGAGATGTGAAAATTGACAATTAATCAGAATTTCATCTAACTCAATTCGCATGTAGTACCTAATACAGTGACTTCCGTATTGTGTATTCGGTTGATACAGTATTCAGTTTATAGAAACTCTTCTCCTTCGAACCTTTTTGGTCATATGAAATATCTGAGCATCATTTTCCAAATTTATTCCGACGCGGTAGGACTTTCAGTACTAAGTAAGATAGCGTTTACTAAATGTTGTTGTTTCATGTTTCTCGACATGAATTTATGAGTTTCATAATTTATATAAATAAATACAGGACCGAAAGAGAGTATATTTAAAATGTGTACAGTTTACCGTTAACTTTGATTACCGAGTCTGTGTAGCCTATTTGTAGGTCCACCATATTAAAACGTATAGGGCCTAATCAGAATACGTTAATATATACTTTACATTTATAGATGTACATAAACGATTCTATCATTTAGGGTTAATTTTCACGAACATTGAAGAACGTAAGGTATTAATTACACTGATAACCTGTTACTTATCTAATATGAATGGCTGCTCTTTAATCATTAAGTGACATTTCATACTGAAACTCCACCTTGAACCAACTTATTTTAACGATCTGTGTGCATGATATTTGCAGAATTCATGGTACGTGTTAACAAACGTCTAATATTAATCTAAACAGTTATAAAATAAGGAAAGCTATCAAACATGTCCCCATTATTGCATCTTACAACTGTGCTGACACGGATATACAAACGTTTAGTGCGGTTCTGGTACTTAAGTGAGCAAGCAGTTTGACCTACATAATAAAATAGTCCGATGGTTTCACCAGCACTCTTCTAAATTTCCTTCAAAATACACATACAACTTCAACCAGGAGCAAAGTGCTGGTTACGGTTATGTTAACTATTCAAGATATGGTAAATTATATTTACAATGAATATCCACCATCGAACATGCGACACATTGGCATAAAATACAACTACATATGCATAGTATTGCCTACGCGTTATGCTCTGTCTGTTCCACCACATTCAAGCTTCACGTAAGTTTTGCATGAAAACTATGGGCGCTTGACAATTCCAAAACTCTTTCTTTCTAATACAAACCGGGTACTTCCTCATGCCACTCTCTGGCACTTCAACCTCAGGTGTATCACCCTCCCAACTTCTTACTTCCTGCACAATTTTTAAAACTTCAGCACCCTTTTCTACCTGTACATTTTCGACAGTCTCATAGGATTTTTCTTTGCCCGTATTATTCCGATTACTCTACCTCTCCTTGCCACTCCAGTAAATCCGCGTATATTTTTACTTCCCTTTCTAACATTTCTTCATAATTTTCTTTACCTGTACTCTGCACTATCTGATTTACATGTCTCTTTGCCACTAGACCTAACTAATTTCGTACCAAATACACTATATTCCCCTTTCTTTGCTAGCCAACACAATACCCTTCGTCCACTTACCTCTACCGTTAATACATCACGCACTCCGTGTCAACTATCTTAGAGTCTCATTTAACAGTTCCAACTGTTGGTTGTGACATTTGGACTGTCGTTCACACTCCGTAAGGCACAACAAATCATACCCTGTCCGTAAATCCCTACCGAACGTTAACTTGGCTGGGTATACTCCTGTAGTGCAGCGAACAGATTTCTTACAAGTGGAAAAATGGTCGGGACTTGAGTAGGCATAGGATATTTGATTCTAGCGAAATGTCACCATCTCTAATTATAACGTATAAAATTATTGCAAACTGCCCTGCAGTATTCAAAATATAACAAAATGTTTATTTTCAAGACAGATTACACACTAAAATTCAAACATACATCAGCAAACCACACTAAAGCCAAAGCGTGAGGAATAAAGTACTTAAGTATAATATTTCGTTGCATTTGATACAGTAGAGTTTGAAATATAACATAACAAACCTGGTAATTTACTAAATTTTTTGCTATAACTTGTTTAAATAGGTCGGATATATAACATTATACCCTTTCACATTCCACATTACACGAACTTTTGCCATCATAAACATGAGCCTAACATACAACCCAAATGTGCAAACGGCCAGGGTCCACACACAGAAAGCAACAGAGACTACCCAGTCTGGCAACAAGAACTGGACAAATGCTACATGAAAAATTTCCCAAACGAAAACCAAGAAGTTCCAGGTTCACACAAGAAAAGGCACACGATGAGCCACAAACAAACCTAAAGAATCTACCAGTCATACCCCAGCCCTCCAACAGTGCATACCAACCAAGATGAAAAAATCATCAGAAACACTACAAGCAGAACACATGAGCTCACCGACACCATGGAAGCGATCTCGTTCATACAAACAAAAGACTTCCTGGCAGTAATAAAAAAAAATTCTCAAGATCAAAAACAAACACAAATATGCACCAGCCAGGCAGAAATGCAAAAGACGATCTTCAAGGGAATTCTGAACTCGCTAATCCCAGAGGCAAATGAGAGCAACAAAAAAAAAAAAAAGCAGAAAAATCAAAATGTCACCATAACTTCAAACCAAAACTCCAGACTCAGACGAAATGGAATTTATTGATGTAGTCGAAATTGAGGAAACACATGAACTCAACATGCCCAAAGAAAACAAGATAGGCAACTCAACATCATACAAACAAGATGGGTCACAACAATAACAAATCAATACAAGAAAATTATACCATACTAATGCTGTGGAACGCAAACGGGCTTAAATTAAAGGACTACGAATTCATAAGGTTTCTGGAAAACGAAGAAATAGACATTGCCCTCATCACAGAAACAAAACTCAAGACAACAGTCAGATTCAATCCACCCAACCACATCATCTACAGGACCGACAGGCAAAACCAGCTGGGAGGAGGCACAGCAATATGCATCAAGAAAGGACTCCTTCACACACCAATCGGCACAACAGGTGAGTCAACAACTATCCTCATCCCAACCCAGATGGGAAACATAGCAAATACAGCACCATACAGCCCACCCAAGGATCTTAACATAGAAGAGCACCTCCAAAACATTATGAAAACCACCAGCAATTTCACTGTAGGTGGAGACCTAAACAGCAGAAACACAGCATGGGGCTGCAGGACGAATAACACAAAAGGGAAAAAACTTGAAAACCTCACCCAAAGCCAACATATTACAATAGTAGCTCCAGATGAACCCACTTTTTACCCCAAGAACCACACCATGACTCCAACAATACTTGACATCTTCATCACCAACCTTTCCATCTTCACAGAATTGGAAGTCAAGCAGGAACTGAGCTTAGACTACGTACAAGTGCTGGCCACAACCCAAATACCAAACTGCAGCACCCCATTATAACACATCCCTACTCCAGACTGACTGGGAAAATTTCCAGTAGCTAGTCAACATCAACTATCCACTGCCAGATAAGGAGATTAAAGATCTGGAAACAGATCAAAACAGTGAAAAACAATATCCAATTTTATGTTAAGAAAGCGACAACCCCGATAAAAAACCCAAGGAAACCAGACAACAAAAATCCCGAAATAGAAGAGCTGATCAAGAAACGAAACAAACTCCGCAGAGAATACCAAAGAACAAGAAATAAGGACATCCACAACCTAATGACCAACACCAACAGGCTTATCAAAGATAAAACAAAGAAACACAAACACCAACAGTGGGAACACACAGTAAAGGAAATGGCCAAAGAGCAAAATGGGATCTGGAAACTCAACTGCAGGCTGAAAGGGAAGAATATAAAAACGTACACTCCAACAATTCATGGCACAACAGGGCATTAAACACTTTGCCCAAGATAAGGCTAATGCAATAGCCGACTCACTCGAGCTTCAATTTGAGCCTCACCACATCCTAGTACAGGACGAACAATTGGCCGCAGCAAAAGCTACCATCAGAAGAGGACTAACAGTCAAAGGCAAAAGAAGGCCCAAACCGATCACAGCATTAGACATCTCAAAAATAATTAAAAATTTACCAAATAACAGAGCACCTGCACCAGACAACATCCCAAACGAAGCACTCAAAAAACTACTACCTCAACCCTTCGAACATCTAGCAAAAATCTATAACCACATGCTAAAGCACCAAAAATGCCAAAATCATGGAAAGTAGCAAAAATTGTCACACTACCAAAGCCAGGCAAAAACCTGCTTTTCCCACAAAACAGACGTCCAATAAGCCTTTTAAACACCATTGCAAAAGTATTTGAAAAATTTATCCATGACAGACTCCAGATCCACATTAAGAAACTCAAGCTTAAACCAGATTTCCAGATAAGATTCAGACAGAAGCATTCAACAAACCATGCAGCTTCAAGAGTCGCGAAACACAAACTAGATGGATACAACAGGAAGGAAAAACAGCAGCCATCTTTATGGACATTGAAAAAGCATTCGACAAAGTACACCACTCATTCCTGATAGCCAAACTCATAGAAGCACAACTCCCGGACTTCTATTGGAAGATGATAAAATAATTTCTTCAGGACAGAAGCTTTTTTGTTACACTCGATGGAAAACGATCATCAACAAGAAGAATTGAAACAGTTGTTCCACAAGGCTCAGTACTATCACCTTCATTGTATGCACTTTACACACGGTATATCCCTACCTCATCAGTGACAGAAATCACCCTATATGCTGATGACACGGCCATGTACACCAGCGAAAAAAGCCTGCTATTCGCAAAACTAAAACTCCAGCACTATTTAAACGAATTAGAAGCTTACTGGAACAAATGGTACATCCAAGTTAACCCTACAAAGAGCGCCCTTCTCCAATGCGCGAAGAGGGCATCCGACAACAAGGAAGTTTGCCTAGGAAACATAACAATCCCGACAGTCCAACACACTAAATACCTGGGTATCCTCTTCGACAAGAAACTTACATGGGAAGATCATATCACCCAAGCAAGAAGCGCAGCAAATGACAAATGTATCAAATTTTACCCACTGCTCAAATCCAACTCACTTGCCTTGAAAACAAAAACAATGCTCTTTAACGCCAACATAAGTTCTGCAATGCTATACGGCTTTGAGGTGTGGGGAATGGCGGCTGACCACATAAAAAAGTCCCTACAAATCACCCAGGATAAAATTCTCAGAAGCATTACACATTCCAACAGACGAACAAGAACAGAAGACCTCCACCACAAAACCAAGATGAACTACATCAACGAGACCAGCACCACAGCGCATCGGAAATTCTACGAGCAGATCAAGACCCATATGAACCCAGCCATCCGACAGCTAGGAAGACCTGGTCCAAGAGGAAGATCTCTTCAACTTTAAAACAAGAAAGGAAGCCCAAGTATGGGAATGCCTGGCAGGGCCAGTGCCGGTGGTGAGTAACACCCTCGAGCGCCACGCTAGCCGGAGGGGCCTGCCAGGAACCCTGAAATAAGGTAACCATTCTGGGGAAACAGGGTGCACAGCTGACTCAAACAAACCAACTAAAACCAAATTAAATTAGGAGGCACACAATAACTAGCTGATCTCCACACTCAAAAACCAATTGCATACATCACACACCTCGCAAACAACAGCAACTCTCACACTATCTTGATGCTGTTGCTGCTGCAGCACTCATAAGTAAAAGCATGAGTTAAAAATTATAAAAAATAAATAAAAAACAATAAAAACACAATTGCTATTAGGGGTAAAATGACAATTCGTATGGCTGCACCCAGTAGGCACACAAAGCCACTTTAGAAGCCAGCAGGGATGCGCCATCTTGGCGCATTCTTACCTAGGTGGGGGTAGGACTACCGCTTAAAAAAAACAATGTACATATCAACTAACACATTAACTAGGACAGGGTTACTCTGAATATGTTTTGCATGTTATCCATCTAATTTTCTGAAATATTTAATTCTAACCTAATCTATATTCAAGGCAACTTGTAAATGTATAATCTGGTATTCTATGTATAGCTATGCATGGTCACCTTGGAGTGGAGGAGCGAGTACATAACTCTAAACTGACATAAAAAGATGACCACGCAACCCTCCCTTGTCTCCAACTTAAAGTAGGAAATTTTAAAAAATAAATACAGATGCAAAGCCGTTAAAATAAAATAATTTTTGCTATTGAAATTCTCGTAGGCAAGAGGTAAAGGCCCCTCGGTATCAGATACTCCACAGAAAACTTGCAAAGGATCCTCGGTGGAACCCAATACTGGACTTTCCTTGGGGATTCAAGCATACAAAAAAAAGTCGTCACAGTCAGTCTGTTCGTGATCATCGGACTGTTCGTGTGCCTGAACGAAACCGGGAACAGAATCAGTTTCCGAAACGTCGCATCTGTTGTCGTCGAAGAGAACCTGCTATCTTCGTCTGTGTTGTTTTCGTTGTGCTGTCTCGCCTACAATCTTTTCTGTCGCTGTGTTCATTTATGTTGTCATCGTCGTTTTTTGTTCACCATCGTTGTCCTGTTCATATACTTTGTTCTGTCTGTTTTTTTTTTGTTTTTGTTAGTCTCTATTATCATATACTGACTATATTTCTATTCTGGAATTATTTATGTGTGTATTGACAAAGACCATATCTGGTCTTATTTAATTAATTTTTTTAGTAATTATTTTGCATTTTTTCTTTGTATTTTTACGTTTTTGTAGGTTTATCTGTGGCTTGGCAACATTCGCAAGCAATGGCGTGTATCCATGAATACTCATCTTGTCACACACCATATACCCATAAGCCCACACCCACATGCAATACACTCTAACCATGCAAACATTCAACAACTGTGATATTTCACATACACATTGGTACACCCCACTCAAACACACACATATCACACTAACCTTGTTGAACTTCATATCCGATTAATGAAACCCAGAATATGACAAATCTACTCATCATCCTAGATATTGCTTTGAGGAGCCATCCATGTAGAGGCCCTTCACTCTTTTAAGCCACACTTTTAGAGCTCAAATTTTTGGGACCTCTGTTTTAGAGCATCCCCTCCATTTACTGTACTATTTATATATTTTACTTGCCTTCGATGTAAGCAATCACAAGTTTTGAACATCAATTCATGTATTTCAGTTTTATTCTAAATACCCAGTCGTAATAGCTTATCCCATTTACAATCCCCATGGGAATCTCTTATATGATACAGTATATTTTACACAATAACGTACACCCCACTCATAAGTAAAATGTATATTTACCCTCATTTGTACATTAAACATACACGCAAAGTATCAAAATCTAGATAAATTTTTTAAGCCTCATAGAACATGCTAAAAATTTACAAATAGAAAGGACCACACAGAATACCCTTGACAGTATTAGGAAGCAGAGAACAATGTCTTTATTCACGAGAGGCGACTACTTCCTCGACAGTAATACGTATGGGTAAACTAACTTCTTGCCTGTCGATATGTATATTACCATCACCAACTTTCAGAGGCTGCATGTCTATGTGCAGTGCCTGCAGTGTTGTGTGCGGTACCTGCGATGATATGTGCGGGGCACATGGAGACATCATGTGCAGAGCATCTGAAGACATGTGCGGAGCATGAGAAGACATGTGCGGAGCATGTGAAGGCATGTGCGAAGCATGTGAAGATATGTGCAGAGCATAGGGGTACCTTTGCGGAGCATGCATGTACATGTGCAGATCATGTGGTACGTGTGCGGAGCATGCATAGTAGTGTATGAAGCATGTAAAATGGTCGAAGAGCATTACACAGTATAAGTAAATGGGCTCTGAGATAATTATGGAGAGGATATAGTTATGTGCGGAGCCTTGTGGAGCACACATAGCCGTGCGCGTAGCAAGCATATAAAATAGTTGTGATTGCTGCTTAGGTAGTGATTGAAGTTCTTGGTTTAGATTAAGTTATGGAGAACCAATACCACAAATCCTGGAATGTATCTTAACATTATCACCCCGAGTAAACAATCTGTGACAGACTTCACACACAAGTCCTAAACTAAATTTTTTTGTCCAGCACATTTTTTTTTAAATACCGCAAAACTTTACGCATGGTTGTAAATAAATACTTTTCACAGAAACTACAATGAAAGTACGTCGTTAATGAACTCGCCATTCGGAGATTAGAAATGTACTGGAAAAAAGCACACAGTTACATATACTTAAGTACTATTATCTAAGTACACAGAGATTCGTTCGCAGTTTCTTAAGGGGTATGGAAAGGTAGGATGTCGAGCGGGTGACTGGAACACTCAATCGTCAATAAAATCTGAACTACTCATCAAATTTAGATTAGATTTTTTGCCGAGTAGATATTTTATCAGCTGACGTTTATATATATAACATTATGAGGTAGTATGCTTTACTTTCGAGTAAAAAATTAAAAACTGTTTTTAGAAAAATAAGGGCTTGAAACCACAAAATCTACAAAAATGGGAAACTGTAATTTTTATAATTTTAATACGATAATGTCTGGACCTCTATAGTAACAGAATTTCAAAAATATTCGCGTTTTCATATGAAAATAATTTTAACATCCGTAAACCTATCGCGCAGAGATTTTCGGATATTAAAATTATTTTCAAATCAAAACGCGAGTATATTTGAAATTCTGATACTATAGAGGTCCAGACATTATCGTATTAAAAATTATAAAAATTACAGTTTCCCATTTTTGTAGATTTTGTGGTTTCAAGCCCTTATTTTTCTAAAAACCGTTTATAATTTTTTACTCGAAAGTGAAGCATACTACCTCGTAATGTTATGTATATATAAACGTCAGCTGATAAAATATCTACTCGGCAAAAAAACTCATCGAAATTTGATGAGTAGTTCAGATTTTATTGACGATTGAATGTTCCAGTCACCCGCTCGACATCCTACCTTTCCATACCCCTTAACCGCCATCTGTTACATGTA
The DNA here is from genome assembly GCA_003012365.1 of Medauroidea extradentata. Classification (NCBI taxonomy): domain Eukaryota; kingdom Metazoa; phylum Arthropoda; class Insecta; order Phasmatodea; family Phasmatidae; genus Medauroidea; species Medauroidea extradentata. The sequence goes on along the minus strand of PNEQ01017159.1, from coordinate 21,597 downwards.
TGGGAAGAGTAACTTTCTGTTTATATCCCTTTAAACCAATACAAAAAAGGTATAAATAAAGAAAAATTATACTCTTTTATCTCAATTTTCTTCCATGTCTCTTTTGTCAACTCACCTGTAAAGAACCACCCACGAGAATTCACCTGTCAGGGGTCACCAGTGAAGAGTCACCTGCCACGAGTCACCCATGTGGTGCCTTACTGCAAATAATTATTAAAATTCGAGCCAATTAATGTAAGATATGGTGTATGTAATGTGAATCTACGTGTTTTCCTGCTTCTGTTACATCACAAATAAAACTGTTGTCACCATTGTATCAGTCTTTAGTAAATAGCAATGCTAGGCGCATATTGATGTTAGGTATCTATATATTACAACTACATATCGAATAATGTCTGTATTAGGCCTAAGGGGCTGAAAGTTTTTAGTAGGGTATAAATAGCATTTATATGTCTTTCGTGTATAGACTATTCTGAGGTATGGTAGTCTGACAAGGCAGTTTTGTTTACTCCAGGTATACTAATATTATGTCTAAAGGTTTTTAATTTCGAGGTAGGTGGTGACTGTAATAATGTTTGTGGCATCATACAAGTATATATATACTACATGGCATGTTGTATGCTTGAAGAATGAAATAGTTAATGTGTCGGTTTGCAAAATAGGGAAAGTGTAGAAACAAGACTATCGTGATTTTTAACCAACCGGATTATGGAGATGAGAAGGAAGCAAATGCGCGATAAGGTCTACCCAGCGGCATGTGCCTAGTTTCTATCGCGACTACACGTATGCTGTTAAACAGATATGAGTTGTTTCCGACATACTACTTTAAAGCTTTTATCTACGAGACTAGTATTTTATATGTTCAATGTCTGTTCCGAAGTATGCTCTAGAACTCTCGGTAACATTAGTTACAGTTTAGGCTGTTTATTTTAGGGTATATTTGGTGTGGAAGTACTATTTTAGTTATGATGCTGGGAATGGTAATAGTATGTTCCAGCGCTTATAATGGTTTTATATGATGCGTGTCGTTTCGCGGTGCTCTCTGAGAGTACAGATGATGACACATCAATTGTTTGTCTTGTGAGCGGGTGGTGGGAGGTGGGATGAGGGTCGAATGGTTAGTGTTGCATCATACTGCGACATATGTATGTGTCATCTCGGTGAGAGAGAGGTACAGGATGGCATCATGGAATGTGACTCATCAGTAGAAGGGAGATCACATGCTGACAATGCGATGATCATGTGATGGGATATGTGGTGGGCATGCAAGTACTTACTCATGGAGAGAGGTGAAGGGAAAGGTTAGTGATAATGAAGTGAGGAGGATGGTGCGTGCTTGTCAGGGACTGGATGTATAGATGTAAATATGGTGGTGGTGGATGCTAGTGTGTTAATGAAGTTTGCATAGGTATAATGTGTCGGCTGTTTTGTAATGGAATATGTTTTATATAAATACATTTTAATTTATTAAGAATGTACAGGTCATGAATGGAAAGGGAAATCTAAAAGGGATTCAGTAGACTAGGAGGAAAACTCATACTTTTAAGATAACTGCAAGCATGTATGAAAATAATTGGCAGTGGAAATCATAGATACGATCAAGGAGTTGCTAGTTTGTTAATGGAGTTCGTCCGGGTACGATGTGTTGTCATTTTATTAAATTAAGTACTTTTTTATTGTTAAGTATGGCAGGGGTATGCCTGGAAGTGTAAAATCGCAAAATATTTTGAGTAGTATGAGAAAACCCCAGTTTTTAATTTGATTACTATTCTAAATTTAACAGTATAGTAAGAAGAGTATATTTTAAGTTATTATTGTGGTGGGGGACCAGCGTGCTCCATGAAGCTCGTCCTGGTATGACATGCTGGTTATTAATGCAATTAGAAAGTAGTTCTTTTTCTTTGTGAAATTTGAAACTATTGATTTTTTTGGAAATTTTGGAGAATTTTGAAATTGACGTCATTCAAGATTGCGGCCGTGTTGTCATCCTCGAATCCGACAATCTGATCCCAGATCCCATTGTTCCAGAACCGGCTAACTCTTACACTTCTCATATTCTTATGATTAAGCTGCCTTGATTTATGCATTTCCTTCTTTTCGTTTTCTTTTTTTTTTTTTTTTTTAACTGACGAGTATTTAAACCTTTTTTTTCGAATGCACGAAATGTCATAAGAAAACAAGTTCAGAATTTGATCAGAATTGTTACACATATATGTATACCTTATTAAGTTGAGTTGACTTTTTCACATAGTTTTCAATGGATTCTAATTGAACATATTTTGATTACTAGAGATATCTTAGGGAAAATTTTTCACAACTACTTTATACTTGGTACACATAGTCCTATAGTACTTAGCAAGGTGACTTGGCGTTTACGTTTTTGTCAATGCCATTTTCTTTAAAGTGTCGGCCATTGTAAAAATTATTGTTGTACGAGATATCTAAGAAACTATTTTTTTTAAATTTCATTTATCGCATTACTCATACAGTACTTAGTAGGATAAATTGGCATTTACATGTTCAGTTACTATCGTGTAGTTAATATCGAAATGTGACAAATTAAATATTTTTTGATCACACGAGATAACGGAATAACAATTAGTTAGGATTTTATCAACATTGTAGACCCTACACATAAAGGCTCTAGTTCGTAGTAAAGTGACACCAGATCCAGCCCTAGACGATTTTAAGTGCATGCGAACAACATTCTGGCGACCCCTTCTTTTTTCGGTAACAATTTAAAATGAACGGTTCAGTAAGATAATTAGAGATTTTTTTAATTTTGGCTTACATGACAGTGTTATAGGAATAACCCTAACCTTAATCATACATACACCACATTTTAAAATAATATAATTTTATGTTACTTGTGGAATTATTTTACAAACTCGTAATAAAATTTCTATGTGCACAAATTTAAATATACAATTACGTTTATTTCAAATTGTGAAATATGAACGAATGCATTAACAATCATTTCACAAGAAATTAAGGCCAAACTAAAGAACATAAATATTTACAAAGAGATTTTTCTGTCTTTAAATTTTGCGTATTCCTTGAGTATGACATTTGTGTCCATTACATTAAACAAGTCACTTTAAATGGTCGTTATTACCAGTCTACCCAAACGCTCTAAGGACAAAGATAATTTTAAGTAAATTTTTTTATCAGTTTGAACTAAGAAAAACTTCTTCCACGACTGACCACTAAACTGGGAGTGTCAGAAAATACTCATCGTAAAAAAGAATTGTTTGGGAAGGTGTTTACATAACTAACATTGGTTTTGAACGACAAGGCTTTAGCTGGAGAGCTTCCAGAGAGTAGTATGGGCACAAAAATTTGCAACTCGTCAAACAGTTCAAAACGGTTTTTATCACATTCCTCTCCATCACTTTAAACACTACGAAGATATGTACAAGCGTCCTTCAACTCTTTTCTATTTCATGTCTGCAGATTTTCAGCATCAAGAAGAAATTTTAAATACGTAGGCTACTGATGCTTTCCATGAGTTCAAACCACTTTTCAAGCGAGGATATTGCTGTACCACCACGCTAGACTAAGAATAAATTAACTTAGGACGATGTCTTCCTAACCTGAACCTGTTCTTCTTTGGTATTATAGGAGAATTGTGTCATAAAATTAAAGTTCAAGATAGAATACATAATCAAGAAATCTATAAAAAAAATTGAATTTAAGTTTTATTTAACTATTTTAAGATATGTTTTCATTCGTTATATAAAAGGAAATTAAACGATACAAAAATAATGTGTTTCCTTTCATAGTAAATTAGAAGGGAAGTATTTAGCCTCAGTATTTTAAAATAATGCTTTTAATTGAAAAAATATCTTACGTTCTTCGAATAGTACAAAATAAAATTATTATTATCATTAATGGTTAGACTTTTAACCATGCACTGGATTAGTTTTGCTAGTAAAAAGTACGTGGATACTATAGCAATAATTAAGGGGTACGGAAAGGCAAGACGTCGAGCAAACGAATGGAATACTCAGTCGTCGATAAAATCTGAACTACCCATCACAATTCGATTTGCTGAGGCCGGTCTCCGTGGCGTGGTCGGTAGCATGCCGGCCTACGGCGCGGGAGGTCCTGGGATCCAATCATAGTACGGTCATGAATGTTTGTGTCGTTTTCTTGGGTGTAATTAGTTTGTAAGTGGTCCCTCACTAAGCCTGAAAAGTGCATAAATCCTGGGGACGTTAATAAACCCTCTAAAAAAAATTGCTGAGAATATTTTAATTTACAGACGTTTATTTATATAGCACTCGTTGGTAGTATGCTTTGCTTTCGAGTAAAAAATTAAAACAAGTTTTTAGAAAAATAAAGGCTTGAAACCAACAAATCCATAAAAATTTAATACTTTAATTTTTATAGTTTTTAACGTGATAATATCTAGACCGCTATAATAACCGAATTTCAAAAATGCTTGTGTTTTGATTTGAAAATAATTTAAACATCCGTATAAGCTCTGCCCGAGAGGTTATAAGAGTAAAAAATATTTTCATATTAAAAACGCGAATATTTTTAAAAGTCAGTTATTATAGAGGCCTGGCTTCAAGCCCTTATTTTTTGTAAAAACAGCTTTTAATTTTTTACTCGAAATCACAGCATATTGCAGCCTAGTGCTGTATAAACAGACATACGCAAATAAAATATCAACTCAGCAAGAAAGTTTCACCGAATGTTGATGAGTAGTTCAGTGTTTATTGACGATTGAGTATTCCTGTCGTCCGCTCAACATCATATATTTCCGTACCCCATAACTGAATTTTTAAAATGGTGATACCAGTGTTTTTTTGTCATGTTGCCGTACTGGAAATGTGGTTGAAATTTCCAAACTTGCCCAAGCGACCGTCATTCCGTAACGATACTACAATTAGAATACTCTTTTTTTTCCATCACGCGATATTTTCTGTCGTTAATAGGACGAACGAAACAACTCGATGTCGAAATGCTTCGATTCCTGTACCGACCAATTTTCAATAAACGCCATCACTATTCCTACATAAAATAAACCCTGGAAAATTTCGCCAGAAATGGAGCACGGATTTCACTAACTATGGGTGCAAACCTTACCCACTACACTGCTGTGGCCCCTGGTAAACAAGTGCTCACTTCACTTAAAGGTCCGCCAACGAGGTCATTAAATATAGTGGAATACAACTTAGTACAATGACAGCAGCTTAGAGAAGAGTCGGCCATGGCCTTTGTTAAGGAACCATCCCAGCATTCTCTAGGAGCGATTCGAGAAACCATGGAAAACCGAAATCAGGATGGCCATAGCCGGGGATCAAATCTATATCTACCCCAACGCTTACTACCACATATCCCTTATAGCGTAGATGTTCGGACCGGTGTTTGCAAGGAAGGTATGATGCATTTTAATAGCATTCTTGCTTGAATATTATTCGTTGTGTGCACCATAATTTAATTGATTAGTTAACAAGAGTTTATTTTAGCTATCTATACACACATTTTGAGCCAGCAAATAACTTAATATTATAAATGCTAAAGTGTATGTAGTATATTTGCAATAGAATTACGTAAACTAGTCTTACTGTAAGAATGCCTATCCTCATCGCAATTTCAGTATAACTACAAGCTTCTAATAAACTCGCACAAAGCCAGTAATGCCCGCTAACTTAAATTATAGCCCTATTTGAAGGTAATAAAGCTGAACGTCTTTTCGACAGCGAACCCATTTCGAGATGAAGTAGTGATTATGACAGAAATAGGGAAATAAACTGGGAAAGAAACAACCATGGTCTTTTTAAAATTGAATTGTTACATAATTTATTTCAAATTATTTCAGGATACCACAATAAACACAAAACCGGAATGGCCCACAATGGGGCAGATGACTCAAATCTGCGGCCAAAACCCAAGAATTAAAATCTACAAATCGATGAATGTTACACCGAATCTGAAAATTAAATAGATTTGGCCATTCCAAATTAGAATAATGAGCACAGTATGTCATCGTTCTGAAGCAGTTACAACCGCTGAAATATGATCATCCCATGTGGTGTTAGAATGATGGATTGTTTAGGCTATAGTTATAGGAACCACGTAATTTCATTTTACACTGTTAAGTAAATCTAATGCCATCGTATCAAATTCCATTATTATCTTGACAAACTAAAAATATTGTTTTGATGAAATTGTGACATTTTGTTTCTCTGATAATTATCTAGTTAGAAGTTTAATCTGCAATGTTAACTTTTACTTTGTTTTGCCCTACAAAAAATGCCAAATACATCCCGTCTTCTAAAAGGGTTAAAATTAATTGCTTACAACATACTAACAACATACAAACAATTAGCTTCTACAACGTGCTACTGTAGAAGCTAGAAGACGACGAATGAGCAAAAATGCTAGTAGTATGGACGGTCCCGTGGCCTTCGATACATCAGTGCCATACTGGCCAGCCGAGGCAAGCTCCAGTTAGTTAGCAAGTATCAGTGGCATATTTCAAGGAACATGCCTTAATTTGCATAACTTTGTACAGTACTTTTGGGAGAAAAAGGGAGTCATTGATGTATCAATTGAAGTAAATGTACCTTAGCGACGCAGTTGTAAATTTCACTTGGTCGTAATTAAGTGTTGGTGAAAAGGGAATTTTCAGTAAGAAGGGCCTATATTATGAAAGGAGCCAAAATGTTTAGCATTATAAAAAGCAACACGTATATGTACATATAGTTGATGTTACGCTATAATGAAATAAACACTTACCACGCATTACATATTAGATTCTACACTAATGTGTATTGACATTTATGTAATAAAATAGTAATTATATATGTATCACGTGAATTACGTAAAAATGATTTATACAATTTCTACAATAGAAAATGTTATGCATTTGGAGGGAAGTTACAGAGCTAGGCAACTCATGTGCCAACACTGGCAGCAGGTAGTTTAAAAAAAAACATGAACGACCTAAGTGGAATAACATGTATAGATGTGGATACTAATGCACTAGAATATGGACTGTCAACTCTACATGCATATATTAGGTATATGGAATGGATTCTTCATGTGACTAAAAGTTTGGAAAATTAAAATAGATTTAAAGAATGTAGTGGTAGGTCGCGAAAATGATATAAAAGTTAATTTTAGAACGGAAACAGGAATACTTACTGACCAAGTTGTGCAAGGACACGGAACAAGCAATAATAGGAACACAGCTCGTCGTTTCGTCGAGGATCTTATCAAGACTGTGGCCCTCGCATTAATCAGGGAAGAGTTGATAGGGAGATGTGGGATTATCCTCCGCGTTCTATCCTGCCGTTTCGCTGTAAGCGCTGAGGCCTTCAAGGCATATGCACTAGAGACGGCACATTTGCACGTGGAGAACTATCCGTGGTACCCCATGCCTCCTTCAGTCCATAAAGCCTTCATTCATGGAGCTAACGTCATTGAATGTGCTTTGTTACCGATAGGCATGCTCAGCGAAGAAGTCGAAGAATGTTGGACCGAAGATTTTAGAAGATACAGAGAAAGAAGATGCAGAAAGTCAAGCAGGCTATTCTCCGTTCACTCTAAGTTGAGTTTTAGGATAAACAAAGCAAATTATAAACAAACATGTTCATTGGCTGCAGACCGCCGGCGTGCACCGTAATCTTGCATAAGAAATAGTTCTTTGTTATCTGTCGTGTACATATAAATTTACTACTCCATCACTTAATAAGAGAGTTTTATTAACAAATATCTAAAATATACAGACGTTGCAAACACAATCTACGACTCTATATGTTTATTACTATAATTATGGTTAACGGACGACACATCCGTACAGGTGATTTCACGAGTTATTTAACGACTGACGTACTGTTAAACGTACGAGTTTCTTGGTACACTTGCCAGTATTTAGAGATGTACGGTACTCTGAAAATACCAAAAGTTTAGTTCAGTAATAATAACCACGGTAAAAATAAGTCAGAAATATCACAATCAGATGTGTTATATCTTTTTAAAAGTATTTTTGGACATTAACGCGTCAATGTTGTGGCTACTGCGAATGGTTTCTCCGCGTATCCATTTTCCGTTTCAGTTCGTCCGAACAAAAATTCCTTGATCAATTCGTTCCGTTCCCGCGTCTGCCTATGTTTACATCGCATGCGGGTTAGGTTATGTGACGCTGGACATGAACAGTGAAAATGTGTTGCATGGTTTTCAAAACTGCGGTGATGTTTATTGGGCAAGAATAAAAATCTCGCATAACATTCTTTACAATAAAAAAAAAAATAACGAATATGTGTCGTGAATTATCGACAGTGTGTTTGGTGATTTATAAACTGTAATTTTTCCAAAACGAAGTACAAAATTATCCAGGAGGGCTTTAACGTAAGTTCAATCACATTTTGTTGACAACTTTTTTCTGTATGTAGTACCAAATTTTCGTTACGGTAGTAACAGAATATCTGAATACGATCATTAGTCATGGCTTGATAATTACAATTAAATTTTGAAATATACTGTAATTGCACATGATGTCAATATTTCTATCAAGTTTTTATGTACTGTTTGTTTCCGTATGTCGATAACACGTACGAAATTTTCACGCAGTATTGTTTTAATATATAGGACGTTGTTTCCTATGATGCCCACTGTACACAGTTTTGTCGGTTGGAAATAGTATGTCGGCGCGCTGCACAAATTGAGCCAATTAGAAGCTAACGAAGTGCAATAATATTACGTTATTTGTTTACTTCAGGACTCAACTTAGCGTGAACGGAGAATAGCAATATATACAGACCTTTCGTACATTATATTAATTACTTCCGACATTAAATTGTCTTCAATTAAAACTCCTCCACGTAAACACCATTCATCTTTGCCTAAACAAGAACATGCTTTGCTTGAAGATCCGGAAATCAACCTTTACGGCTGTAGTAGTAGCCGCAGCTGCAATGAATCTAGTAATGAGGATAGTGAGAGAGATAAACTGTAAAAATAACATTTACATTGTTGTAAGAATTACTGAGTTAAAGATTATTATAATCTCTGTTGTGCATTTTTCAGTGTTTTAAAGGTGGTGTGAATATTAATGTATTGCAAGTACAAAGTAGGACAAAACATTCTTCGCTGACGTGTGTAGACTAAGCAAATAATTATATTATAATTTATAAAATTTTTTGTCTGCTATTTTATACTATGACCGTCACTTCGTATTGTTTGAATTTATTTGTATAGTATCCAATAAGTTATAACATTGTCCACTAATTATAAAGAAAATATTTTAAATAATTCAGAATACTTGAATATATCTTGTGCAAAAAGATCTTTTACACATTAGTAATTTCTTTTGACACGATATTGTTTTCAGTTAAAGCTCCTCTACGCAAACAAATAATTTTTGCTTAAATAGGTATTTGCATTGCTTCAAGTTCGGAAAATTAGCCTTTGCGGCTGTAGAAGTAGCCGCAGCTGCGAAGAGTCTTGTGACGAAGATTGTGAGAGATATGAACATGAAAAAAATCAATTTTAGTAAGAACTGACTAAGATAAACACTATTCCATTCTCCGTTGCATCTATTTATTTGTATTATAGATGGTGTAAATATTCATGTATTGCAAGTGTAAAATAGGTCTAAATATTTGTTGTTCTCAACCAGTAATAATGTTTACAACTTATAAATTAATTTCGTTTGCTATTTGGTATTGTTATCGTCAGTTAGTATGGTTTAAGTATATGTGTATAGCATAGCCATCAATAAGTTATAACATTTGTCAAAAATTACGAAGATATTGTTTAAATGATTCAGAATGCTTTTATTTGTCTGATGTAAAAGATTTATTGTTTTAATACATAATCAATTACTTAATAGTTACTAAAATGCATAATTGCTTGTTTTTGATACAGTTCATGTGTTTTTAAACATAAACAATGCTGCAAATAAAAACATTTACCAAAACATTGGTTTAGAGGTTTTGGCCGCTGATTTGGGTCATCTGCCCCACTTTGCGGCCGGACCAGCATACGATTTAATAAAATAATAATAAAAATGTCTTGCTTTGCACAAAGAAATATTCGTTTACTTTTATACATGCAGAATTAACTCGTATATATTATAGCTAGATCGCTTTAACGTTTAATTTGTCTCAAAACTGTATATTCTGTTTTGTGTTTCGAAGAAAACGTAACAGAAAACAGCATAGAACGACGTTTTATATCCTTGCAGATTATTGTGTTTACAGAACACTTCTAGACAATATTTTTAAGGATATAAAGATATCTTGCATTTATCGATTTATTTCACCATATGCATGTATATTTTATTATGCAAACACTTTCACAAATTAATTTTATATACAATTAGTTTTGTCTATCCTGTTACGAACTTTCTGATACTGCGTACTGTATTTGACGCAACTAAATACTGTCGCTTGTGAAATTTGAATCGGTCCCAACAAAATGTTTTCAGTCACGAATTTGGTGAAACTGAGTTAATGCAAGGGACATTTACTTTAGGGTTGATAACATCGTTCTACAACAAAAGGATCTCAGTCAGAGTTACATGAAGGACATGACTGCTATTTGTGCTATATGAATTCCTACAAAAATCACCTTAGTTACTGAGTGAAGTGTTTTTTTTTTGCATGTGAAAATGCTGCCATGTAAGCAACAGCAAATGGTGTGCATATAGGCATGACTGTTTCTAAATGTTGAAATGCTGTTTCGTAAGAGGTGGCGTTCATTTCATCTGTCTGGCTTGTTTTTCTTAAACTGTACAGTGTTACTACTGTGCCGATTTAGTTATTGTTTACACAGTTGTGCTTGCAGTTGTAAGCAATGGACGAAGACGCAAGTGTAAATACACGAAAATCGTATAAACACAACTTGAAACAGAACGTCGTAGAAAGAGCACGATTGAAAAGAGAAAACTACACAGACTACACAGACAGAAATATTCCTGCTGTTGGTATAAGAACTTCTTGCGGGTAACCGTATCTTAAGTACCAATTTTGTAAATAATGAAATGGCCACGCCCATACTATTTCTATGTGCAATATTACATGATAACAATTTTCATATACACAACCTAAAATGCCCATACGTCAAAACTATAAGTTTGCAGATATTATGATATGCATGCACAGAAGTAAACAATGTAGACTGAAGTATGATTACACACACAGCTTATTACAGACGGAATATTCACCGAGATATTGTACATAATGTTTGGAATGTTGTACCCGTGACTGTAAAACATACAGCACAAAATGTGTTGTTAACCATATTATGTAACATTATCATGCAATTGTTGAACATACATATTTAAAGTGTGCACTTTCTGTTATAATTTATTTAACGCCACTGCCTATTATTGCTTTCAGATGCAAGCGTAAGTGTTTCGAACGGTATAGAAACGATGTTGACAAGATGTTTATTCGATTACGAAGCATGGACACCAAAAATCAATAAACTACATTTCTGCAATCATTGATAGATGCTCATGATATGAAACAGCGCAGGTCTAGAAAGGAAGAATGAGCAAGTCTGAGTACAAATCATTTGTTAATAACACCAGACATTATGTAAAGTACTGCCGTATTGCACTGCAGTAAAGAGAGTTAAACGGTTACGAAACCTATTACTGAAAGGCAAAGGTCCCAAAGATAAGAGAGGTACACAACTGGGTATAAATGCATTACCGGCAGAGACGAGGCTTCTGTTTAAAGACACATATTGACTTGTGTAATTGTAAGACATTATGCAGGAAAACCAATGAAATATCTAGATGCTAGGCTCAGTATGAAAATCACGTATAACATGTCGAAGGAGAAGCATCCTGATATCAAATTGAGCTACCAGATTTTTGCAAGATATTTTCGTGACAACTGTAATTTTAAGTTTGGTCGAACACAAGTAGATACCTGAGTGATTGCGATGAGCTTAATTTGAACGGCGTAGTCCGCATGTTAATGAAGCTGCTAAACAGTGTGCATAAGTGGAACTAATGGTTCAAAAGCAGAGGAATTTTATGCGAAAATGAGGTCTGAAAGTGAAAACAAGCAGCCACACGTTCTTGTTGTTGCATTCGACTGCATGCAGAATATACGTCTGCTTTAAATTCCTGTGCAAGGAACATTTTATATGAGGCAATTAACAACAAGTGTGTTTTACATACATAATATCAGTGATACTGTGGCTAAGATGTACTTATTCAACGGAGGAATGGCGAAAAAGAACGATTGAAGTGTGTTCATTACTTTTTAATTTCCTCTTGCGAGAAGCTCCTCCACTTATTACTCACGTGCATCTGTATTCGGATAACTGTGCAGGGAAATACAAAACCCACGCACTGAGTCGTTTACTCCTTGCCTTGACGGACGGTGGATGGTTTCGCGAATTGAACACTATTACCCTATCAGTGGTCATTCCTCCTTAGCATGTTACAGGGATTTTGGTAATATCAAAAGAGCTCTGACGAAGCATAATAGTTTTCACCAAGTCACTGAAATAATCATAGGCTCAAGCACAAAGGCAAGATTATTGTGAAAGAAGAAGAATTGGCAGGTATCTATGATTTAAAAAATTTGTGGTTTATATATTATAAAAGCTAATGTCTCAGTATAATCACCTGGACGACATATACTACGGAAATTTATATACAAGGTGTAACAAATGAACGTGGAATGCACCCTATTACGTTATAGGGTTGGTCGAGACGAAAGCATTGATATAAGACACGTATGGTCGGAAATGTCGGGAAAAGCCCTAAAAATCTGTTTTCAAAGTTCAAAGTGTGACGTCAACATAAAGACGTCACCATAAAGACGTCATAGACGATCGCTCGTGCGTCAGTTACCTTATTGGATGCCCGCTGCTTCCAACCGTCCCAATCCAGGTCCGTTGGAGGTGATGTGTGTATCTCAATGATAACGCGTTCGCCTGTTACGGGCGTGGTTCAGGGTTCGATCCTGGCGGACTACCGGTTTAATTAGGCCTTGGTTTTGTTTTATTTTGAGGGCCCACGCATGTTACTGAGTTGTTGTGGCCTTTCTGGCCCTTCCCCTCTTTTCCTCCTCTTGCCATTCTCCGTTCCCCTGGCCCCTTTCCTGACCCTCCTTACCACTCGCTGCTGGCCTGCCACTGAGGCAAGCGTTCATTCTTCGAACTGCAGTTGATTCGACCGCTCGAGTGAAACCTTAATTATGAACCGCTTCACCTTTAATGAATTAGCAGATATGCACCTTTGCTACGGTGCAACAAACGGAAATGCACCCGGTGCAAGGCAGCTTTATGCAGAAAGATTTCCTGCACGGGTGTTACCAAGTCGTCATGTGTTTGCTGCAGTTGACCGTAACATTCGCGAAAATGGCACGGCTCGGGTATGTAAACATTGCTGGAAGTCATCAAGTGTATGTGTTTTACAGTAAATTATTTTGGTGCTTTTTGTCCGTAGGGTCTTCCACGAGAGGGTGGAGGCGGTCGTCGTCCTAATGAAGTCGAGGATATCGCGTTGGAATGTGTTAATAATGCACCCAGTACAAGCACGTCACGTTGGACGTCAGCTTGGTGTCTCACACACGACCTCCAAAAATGCGGAGACGATCCCGACTACCCATATTTAGTTTTGTACACTGACGAAGCAACGTTCAGCGAAGAAGGCATATTCAACACTAAAAACAATCACTTTTGGGCGGCTGTAAATCCGCATGCTACGTATGAACACAATAATTAGGAGAAATTTAAGGTAAATGTATGGGCTGGGATTGTGGGAGAATACCTTATCGGCCCATACGTCCTACCCGCCAGGTTAAACGCTTATAATTATTTGATATTTTGCGGGAGGTGATACCCCATCTGTTGACTAATGCAAATGTTCCGGAAGAGGTTCAAAGCACTTTATGGTACCAACACGACGGAGCGCCGGCACATTACGCCAGAATTGTGCGTGATCACCTCAATGAGACGTTCCCCTTACACTGGCTAGGTCGCAATGGCCCAGTTCGTTGGCCTGCTCGGTCTCCGGACTTGACCCCGCTGGACTTCTTCTTTTGGGGTTACATGAAGGAATTAGTGTATGCAACGCCAGTTGGGTCCGAAATGGACCTAATCGCAAGAATCGTGACCGCCGGCTACGAAATTGCGGAGAAGCCCAATGTTTTACGTGATGTACGCGCAGCTATTGCCGATATGTGTAACGCTTGCATTCGTGCTAATGGCTGCAATTTCGAGCACTTATTGTGAAAGGAATGGCGTGATTATTGACCCTTTACTAATCATCCATAACATAATGAAAATGTTCCACCAGCTTCTGTTACAGTATTTCAGTACAGACAAAAACGTAATTAGCGTTGTCATTGTAACATAACTGGAGGTTTGGTAGTTAATGCGTTGTTTCCGCTTTATGGTGACGTCACACTTTGAACTTTGAAAACCGGTTTTTAGGACTTTTCCCGACATTTCCGGCCATACGTGACTTATATCAATAATTTCGTCTCGAACAACCCTATAATGTAACAGGGTGCATTCCACGTTCATTTGTTACAGCCTGTATTTGGAGTTAGAACGACAAATTTTTGGTCAGTTCTTAACATCGAGGATTTAGCGCTGGTGAGGGGGGACATAAGGTGAGTATGGAGCAACGCCGGAATGAAAGGGCGGGGGAAATGCGAGATCACCGAGAATACCCGCCGACTAACGGCATCGTCCGGCACGATTTACACATGCGAAATCCGGGGTCCGACCCCACTGGGACTCGAATCCGGATCGCATTGGTGGAAGGCGAATGGTCTGACCATTTGGCCACCGCGGTCCTCCAATTAACTCTGGAATCAGCACCCTTATGCAATTCACTTTTAATGCTCATTTGGATTGTTTCACTTTCGCAAGTGAATGTATTTATGGTTTGGTGAAACATACATTACGCCGGGCCCTTCCGGGCAAACCAGCGCCTGTTTTTTTCTTCGGCACAAACCGTACCCCATAGGGAAGATCTCTATGAAGAAGTAAACCTTATCAGATGTAAGAAAACTGTGCAAATGTGGGGCCGACCAATACAAAGCCTTCTATGAAGACTTTAATCATCGGCCAACAAGCACTGATCCACCACAAAATTATGATGTCTTGTAGCAATGAGACAATAGTTTTTATTCGAATTTTGATATATTTATACTAAAAAACATTTGATTATTTTCTAAATATCCTATGCTAGTGGCATATGTATTCTATAAGTTGAACCTAAGTAACTTTAGTTTGTCTCATTAATAGAATTAAATATTTGTTTTGATCAAACTACGCAGATATGTTAATACAGCATGTCACATATATTTGTCTTTATATGATAGATGACGTATAAATTAATATTCTATAATATGTATAATTTAACATGTATTGGTATATTAACAATTGTAATGGGCCTACTACTCCTTAAAAAGTGATAAAATATAATGTGCAATATAAATACAGCAAATTGTGTTAAAATAATCGTTAATAGCCCGTTGAAATTTCACTTCATTCAGAATCGTTCGATTAACCTTACAAAATCACAATAATTTGTTATATGTAATTCATATTAAATTTAGTTTTGCATACGCCTACTGGCGAGATGCGCAGGGTTTGAGAGGAATTTTGAATGGTTTCACGATCAGTTAATCTATAACGCCGCGGGTGAGAGAAAGCTGGAAACATGATATGCTAGCTGGCCCGAGATCTTGAATTGGTGTGGGATACAGAACTCAAGAGGCTCAGAGGGACAGGCAGGCTTAATTCGGAGTTTCTAGCGTATAAAAAAAAAGAACTCCAGTGTTATTATTCAGTATTAGTAACACCTACCATAAAAACTGGAACATTTATGAATATTTCTCTCAAAATAACCGAGGAAGGTTAAACAATACAATGGTCTGGAAAGCATTTGTGATATTATGGTCTCTAGATATCCTACAAAATGTGCATCAGTAAGAGTTATTTAATAATATTTTACAAACAAACTACTTCATTTGAATCTATTTTTGCTTGTGTGCTGGTTGCACGGTATCAAGTAAAGAAATTTTTGGTCAGCGATTAACATCTAGGTATTCAGCGCTGGTGAGGAGTGACATGATGTGAGTATGTAAAGGCGCTGGAATAAACGAGCGGGGGAAACGGGAGATCCCTGAGAAAACCCGCCGACCAGCGGCATCTTCCAGCACGATTCCCACATGCGAAAATCCAGGGACCTACCCTGCCGGGAATAGCCTAGACTATTCGGCCACTGCGGTCCCCTGCTAGGCAGTATAATTTGAAGACATTACACAACTTTTAATTAATATGCCTGACTGTGATTAACCTTTTTACAATCATCTCAAAGCAATGTTTCAATGACCGAAGCTTTTTAGGGGGTAGGGGGGAAGTAGTAAATTTACAATTCACACACAACATAACAAAATTAATACGACAGCACATTCAGCACACGATGGAAAAGAACATGACGCCGGTCATGGTAGTAGGCAGTTTTGCGATGTTGCCAAACCAATTACAAGATTTAAACTGTGACTAGTTAGTCACTACTAAACATGATCTAACGTTACAAGGCATGTACTTATGAACACGATATTTTAGTAGCTCTTACTCAGGGGTTTTTACGTTGTCTAGATAGTCTTTATTTATACCAGGTTTATACCTGGATTAGCGAAAATTTTCTGAATACGGCCCTTAGGTTCTTAGCCTCATAAAATCGTTCGAAAAAAAGCTAATGGAAAAGAGCAAGAGACGCCGAGAGCGAGAGAGAGAGAGAGAGAGAGAGAGAGAGAGAGAGACAAAAAACAGGAAGTGAAGATAAATTGGTCTCCGGTTAAGAGCGCTGAATACCTTGAAGTCCTGCGCGTCTATTATGACCTCGCGTCGCTAGCTTGCGATTGCACGCAACTTTGCGATGCATCGTGGTTCAGAAAGCGATTTCGTGATTATGACCTTCCTCGTTTGCGAGTGTCGCTATCTTTTGCGAGTACGCAAACACTTTGCGACAACGCACTCTCTGCGACGGCTGTTGGCAATGCTTCTGTGGATAAATTTCTCTCGTTAAAAATATTCCAAAATTTCTGTTTACAGCGAAAGAAATTTCTCTTGTGGTAGTTAAGTACCACCCTCGATGGTAGTGCCACCTATCCTAATAATTATGTAACGGTTTATATACGCTAGCTGTCGGTAAGAATTCCATTACAAAACTTAAGTGATTTTAACAGTTCTGTATAAAAGGGAAGTAGTGCAATTAAAGACATTTTGAAAGTGATATATACTGAAGAAATATCTGTAAGTATAATTCCTCCAGCGTAGTTTTGGCCTTTGTGAGAACATTGAAATAAAGACATATACAAAACGAAATAAAAGTTGTCCATAGTAACAAATGAAAGACAGACATACATAAATAATGCGTAAATACTGCCATTTATAGGTTTTGAGTTAATATTGCAGAATGTGTGCTTCTACTGTATTACGATTTATAGTGTTTATACATTTACGACAGGAGTGACGAGGCGACGTCATTAACTACGCTTGAAAGATTGATTTTTGCCCAAATATTACATCTAAATATAAAAGTTAGTGAATATTCAAATGAAAAAAATATGTGTTATAGTAACGTATTAATACTACAAAAGTATCGTTATTATCAAATATTACTGATTTTTTTCTGTTAATTGTCTCGCAATTGAATCGTGACGTTACGGAATATTTTACTCTGTTACAGTTTTCAACATAAAAGTAAAGCAACAGTGACATAGAGCTGTAATTTACTGAATAAATGGACAGAGAAAATTAATTACAATGTAAAAAAAAAAGGATTCTATAAATGTTGGATTGATCCTATACCCAGAACAGATACACATGCCGCAACGACGATAACCAGTATTCCAACATAACAGTAGTAATGCGCTTCTGTAAAATGGTGCCTATGCAGTACTTTAGTGATGTTTATAATTTTGCATAAAGTTATGCTATGATAAAGGTTTTATTGAAATAATTTTTCTTTTGTATTCGTGAAATTATTTTGCGAAGCATAAATTTATATGTAACACATGTACCGGACTGTTGCTACGCTATCTAATTAAATTACAGTTGTTTAAATGTGTGAGTTTATGGCAACTTATCGAAAATGTCCTTCATTATATCTTAAAAATCCACTTTGCTCGAGACGGCGTGCTAGTTTGCGACAGACTTTGTGAATGTTCTGCGATTAGTATGCTTCACGGGGACTTTTCACATTCGCAAAGAGAGGGAGTTGTAATCGCTTTCATCGCAAAGTCTAGTTTAGCGTGCGTAACGATCGCAAAACTTCTTTGCGACGTGGTCATAACAGATCCGCTGGCGCCAACAAGTATAGGCATTAAAACGTTAAATTCGGTGGGGCTTGTTCATCTTACAAGTTATAATTTTCGGCGAAAATATTTTATGCATTGAACTGTAGAAAATATTACTACAGAAATAATATACATAATATACCACACATGTGTAGACACACACACACACATATATATATGTGTGTGTGTGTTTGTGTGTGTGCTCTGTCTGTATATGTATAAATATATACCATATATACACATGTGTATACACACATACATATATAGTATATTTAAATGTATATACACACTCATATATATATATATATATATATATATATATATATATATATATATATATATATATATATACATGTATGTATGTAGATGTTCTCGAGTGTTATTGGGCACAAAAGTACTTACTCGTTCAGAGTTTCCAGGGTGTTAAAAAAAACTACCTAACAGATTCTATAGCAATCTGTGCCACACCAAGATGAACAAAATATCAGTGGTACAATTACATAGTTTAAGAAAGGACTGAGCTTCACCTAATTATAGCATAAAAATTTCCCTCCTTGGCCCCGTTTCTCTGGGTTAGCGATCCGAATAGCGAGATTTTTTTTAGCGGTGGAGGGGTTGATAAGAGTAGAGCATGGTGCAGCCCCAAAAAGAAGGGGCTAGAGAAATAAAATATCCTCGAAATACTCGCTGATGAGCAGCGTAGTCCGGCACAGTTACTACATGCGAGAAGTAGGAAAAATACCACAGCTCGTTAATCAATTTAATTTCGTTCATTCAATGGTTTTATAAAAAGTTAAAAGTGACCGCTTGGATAAAAATACTATAGTACAGTAACCACTAGATTGCCACTGCGTCGTTTATGCTTGGCACTGCAGAAGGTATACGAAAATATATTTTATAAGCATAATTACAGAGAAAGGAGGCTGCGTGATCATTTCAGTTCAGCATGCTGGTGATATTTTAATGCCTTATAAATAGCGAGGTTTTTAGCAGACGTGAGGATGATGTAAGGTCCCGCACAGAATAGGTGGTGTCAGAAACGTTGCTACAACGTTAGCATATGCCAAGTTTGTTACATAGTCATCAGCATCTTGCCTGCATATACAAAAAACGTTACGCCGGAACGGTGTAGATGGGACCTTGCAGCTCGTTGTCTGCGCGTGCCAGAAACGTAATGCTGGCAACATTGCAGAAGGGACTTATCATTGCCTTCTGGTGCCAGAAACATTACATCGGCAACACTGCAGATGGGGCCTGGCAGGATTATTTTCTGCACATGCCAGAAACGTTCTACAAGCAAAGTTGCCGATGGGTACTCGCAGCACATTGTTTCCACGTCCAGAAACGTTACACAACCATTTTGCAGATGTAACCTAGAAGCACATTGCTGTTACTATTCAATCGAAGTGAATAGAAAGTTATCGTACACACGATTTAATTACTGCAGCAAGTAATACTGCAAAAGCACAGTACGTACATGATTCAGTCACGACCAATGGCTGAGAAAATAGTACACGTACAAGTTAGAACTATTCACCTTGCAGGAAAAAGAAACTTTAACAACAATTTGCCAAGCTAGATGTAGGATATCCCTCATACATACTCAGAATTACCTTACAACAATTGCCTTGCACGTGCCAGAAACATTACACAGGAAACGTTGCAGATGGGATTTTGACTCAGTTGCTTGCCTGCATGTGCCAGAAACTTTACAGTTGTGGCATTCCCCTCCAACTAAGTGGTTTCGTTTCTGGACAACAGACGCCATGCATGAACAATGCCTGTTTGCTTCGTTTTGCATTAGCTATTGTGGTATCGCACAGTAAAACCCTTTCATTGCAACAACATAATGTTTATTTAAATGTGAACCACTGTACACTAGCTTTACCAAAAATATTTCTTTTGAAAAGTTACAGAAACTGCAAAAAAAATTGTTTTACTATTAAGACCATTTTTTAATTCTTTGTTGTGAATATACATTAAATTTAACGCAAGCTTATATTGAAAAAAAAAAATGGTTACATTTGCAACAAAGAAACTTCTTTTTTTTTTAAAGAAAACAATTTTAAGACAAACTGTACACAAAAATAAGTTTTCTGCATTTGCTTTGCTGTAAGACAATATTTCTTTACAGCGAGTTAAATACCTTTGCGGCGAGGTTACTTTAAAGTGGATCATATTTAAAAAAATATAAATATTGTCGTGGCAACGAAAATGTTCTTACTAATCATAACGAATCAATTATAAATAACTAAAATTTTAGTGTATAACATTTAAAATCAAAATAACATTTTATTTTTATTGTATTATGACCGAGACTGTTAATTTTTTTTTATTTTATTTGTGTACAGTTATAAAATAATATACTTTGCATCACTGGATGTGGATCCATATGCTCAATTTAAGTACTAAAAATATAAATTGTTTGCAATCATGTTTCATCATCATGATGGAATCCAGTTATGAAGTTTGAAATGTTTGTAGCCTGAACGAAGGTGTCTGCATAAAAAATAATGGGAATAATAGTTTTGAAATATAGCGGTTCAAGTAACAATGTGTTGGCGATGTGCAAGCTATGTGCTAGCGTCGTGCCGGCACGGTGGTAAAAACGTGCAGGCAATGTGCTGGTGATGTGTAGGCTTTGTGCTGGCATCTTGCCGGCATCGTGCTAAAGACGTGCAGGTAATGTGCTGGCGACATGTAGGCTTTGTACTAGCGTCGTGCCGGCATGGTGCTAAAGACATGCAGGCAATGTGCTGGCGATGTGTAAGCTATGTGCTAGCATGGTGCCGGCACGGTGCTAAAGACGTGCAAGCTATGTGTTGGTGACGTGTAGGCTTTGTGCTGGCATCTTGCCGGCATCGTGCTAAAGATGTGCAGGTAATGTGCTGGCGACATGTAGGCTATGTACTAGCGTCGTGCCGGTACGGTGCTAAAGACGTGCAGGCAATGTGCTGGCGATGTGTAAGCTATGTGCTAGCGTGGTGCCGGCAGGGTGCTAAAGACGTGCAGGCTATGTGCTGGCGATGTGTAAGCTATGTGCTAGCGTGGTGCCGGCATGGTGCTAAAGACGTGCAGGCTATGTGCTGGTGACGTGTAGGCTTTATGCTGGTGTCGTGTCGACATCGTGCTAAAGATGTGCAGGTAATGTGCTGGCGACATGTAGGCTTTGTACTAGCGTCGTGCCGGCACGGTGCTAAAGACGTGCAGGCTATGTGCTGGTGATGTGTAGGCTTTGTGCTGGCATCTTGCCGGCATCGTGCTAAAGACGTGCAGGTAATGTGCTGGCGAC
>PNEQ01017158.1:0-42725 GCA_003012365.1 Medauroidea extradentata | reverse complement strand
ACAAAATTAAAAATTTTTTTTTTTTTTTTTTTTTTTTTTAATGAGCATGGTTTGGAATTCAGGTCCCCATATATTCTACTTTATAGCTGACTTGTAATTGAAAAGTTTGAAAAATGCAGACTTGGTTACTGTAACCGACAGACGTCTGTGCGTGTCTGTGCGAGGGGAACCTTGGTAAGTGGCGCAAGGGGGAGGGGATAAGTGCGTGCAGGTCTGACCGTGCTATCTGCTGCTTCACAAACATCATCTGCTGCTGTTACTTGAGCACGAATACCGTATATTCAGCATATTCAGCCGGGCCGTTCTGTTGTCACGCTTTTACTGACCTGTCCGCTACGAGATGCAGGGGACTCTCAAGCACAGGCGTATACCGATTCCAGTACACATTTTTGTGCTTTCCTTGTAAAAAATATGTTAAATTTCAGCGGAAATTTAACACACACAAATGCTTATTTGAGGATTTCCTCTGTGCTAAAGGGATACTCTTCTCTGGCAAATTATTTGCTCGTTGAATTGTCGAAAACCGTTATATATTATTCTCCTAGTTTTAGTTTATTTGTGTGGGTTTATAATATCTAGGTTTTTAAATTGACGTATTCTGTGTTAACCTCTTCATTCCCTGCGTACACTAACGTGTACATGTTGCAGTGGAAATATACATGGCCAGTACTGTACGAAGTGAGTCCCAGTGTCTTATGTCGCTAAAATTAATCATTTTGTAGATTTTGCTTCTTCTGCGATTTATGAACACCTCATACCTCTGTCGTAGAAAGCTAAGGTCTCGACAACGGTCGTAGCAGAACATGTCTGGACACTCGCCTATCTAACAATGTATTTGTTTGACCTCCTTGTTGTTTAGTTGTAGTTCGTCAAGTTACCGAGAATGTATGCGTGTTTGCCGCTGCCATCAGGGCGGTCGGGATCAAACTCCGCCCACTTTTTTCCAGTGTTTACATTATAAAGTAAATAAAGATTGCTGGAGCCTTTTCTTAAATTTGTGAGTTGAGGAATTATTTCATAAATTTATAAAAAATACATTTTGATAAATTGTTTATCTTAGTAGAAAGGAAGTGGGCGGAGTTGGAGTCCGACCGCCCTAACATCAGCGCCAATAAAACACAATATTCTCGGTAACTTGGTGAACTACAGCAAAACAACAAGGGGGTCAAATAGCCAGACGTGTGTCCAGACCTGTTCTTCTACGGCCGTGGCCTCGACTAATTTGTCGTCGAAACAAACACTGAACCAGTTTGACCAACAGAACGTGTCTGAAATATTTTAAGCCAGTAATTAATTGTGGAACTAAAAGGTAGAACTGTTCCACAGACAAAATAGTAATACAGGCGTGAAATGACGTGACGACTCATTTTTAGAGCCGCGATTTTACGGCGAAAAGATTTTTGCAACATTTGGTTTCGATGCGTCATGTGCACACCTGCAGCTCTGCTACATCGTCTGTGGTTGGATGATTTTACTCTCGCTTGCCTTGGCAAATTATAGACGTACAGACTCACAATAATCTTATTCTGATTGGTGCAGTCAAATGAGAAACGTGTGTGAACAAAGACACGCTGCCAATAACCTTGAAACAGAGCTGCCGACGTGCACGTGAGTCACTGAAACAAAGTGGGGCAAAAATATTTTCGTGACAAAATCGTGGCCCTGCTAATTTGATATGGGCGGACTTCACAGCTTCTTGGCTGCCCGTGTTTGTTTGACCCCTGCATGTTACGACAGGTGTACTATTGCTCAGGCTGCCGGCTAGCTGGGCAGTCGCCTTACGCTGATTGGCAGGCCCACGTACTTTTGCCGAAAAGAATTTTGCCCCAGTTTGTTTCAGTGCCTTACCTCCACGTCCGCATCTGTGCTTCATAGTTATTGGCATCGTGTCCGTGGGAATTACATGTTTCATTAGACTGCGCCAATCGGAACGAAGTTACTACGACGTCACACAGCTGTGGTTTGCAAGTAGGACCACAAGACACGAAGGTTCAAATCATCCAACCACTAACTATAAAGTAGAACTGCAGATGTGGAGGCAAGGCACTGTAACAAACTAAGGCAGAATTATTTTCGCGAGAAGTTCATGGCCCTACTGATTGGCGATACGCGTTGCCGCCATGTTGCTGGCCAACAAAGCTACTTTGCTGGCGTTTCTGACTAAATTAGCTGTTCTACCAGCTGTTTCACTTCTGTACTTCTAAGTATTCTGTGGCTATGCCTCGCGTACTCTTCTCGCTGAAAGTGAATGTCGTGGGAGGCTGTGAAGGTAAGAAAGTGTTGCATGTCTTGTGTAGATATAAGAGTGTGTGTTAACTCAGCTGGAGGTGACTCCACGACGAGCGAAGATACAAGACACTGGAGGAACCAGAGAGACAGCGGCCGACCAGAATAGAGACTCAACTGGGGTCAAATTGACTCTAGTAGGGAGTCCGTTAATAAAAACTGTGACTCCCTAACGGAGTCAGATTGACCTCCTTGAAGTGCGCACGACCGCGGAGGCGAGCAGGAGGAGATGTCTGCACGGCGACCTTCAACACTCCGCGGGTCAAGGTCAGAGGGCACGGCTACATGCACACAGGTGAAACTTCATGGTATGGCGGTTCCTGTTAGCAGTAGGACAGTGATTTATCGCGGGAAAAGTTGGTTGTGTACTTGTGTACTAGGCCTCAATGTATTGTATTCATTCCTGACGCCTTTCTTTCATTACTGGGGAGTTCCTATTTGACTGGGCCAATACTAACTGTGGTGAGCTACGACTCAACGTCTGTAATTCGTCTGTAAACTGCTACACAGTGCTCACATCCATAGTCCAATCATACAACACTTATGATGCTACACTGATTTGGCGACTATGCTGGCAGAAAAGATTCTCACGATTTCCACCATCTCTACTTAGTTACTGCTATAGATGATGGTTAGGGCCCGGTATTTTTCGCGAAAAGAATTTTGCCCCACTTTGTTTCAGTGCGTTACGTACACATCTGCAGTTTCGCTTCATGGTTATTGGCAGCATGTATATGCGAATAGCCGTATCTCATTTGACTGAGCCAATTACAATAATGTTCCTACAACAACACACGTCTGCGATTTGCCGGTAGAATCTCAAGGCTCGTGACAGTTAAAATATCCAATCACTGACCACGAAGCAGAACTGCAGATGTATACGTAAGGCACTGAAACAAAGTGGGGCAAAATTCTTTTCGCGAAAATCAATGGTCTCTTGTCATCACATATTACATTAGCGGGATTCTTATTGGCTTAGTCAAACAGGGTGAAAACTCCGCGTACAAGCGGAAGCCAGCAATTTTTTCGTAAGCTGAACGTCGGTTGTAACCCAACAACCAGTCAAGTTTTCCCGCGATAAACCATCATCTCTAGTTATTGGCGTAAAACACGAGCTTGTCGCGATAAGATTTTTGCACCCTTTTTAGACACACTGGAAAATCATGGAAATAATTACAGTCAACATAGTCTTCAATAAACTGTAGTATCTATAGTATTGTATGCTGCAATTAGAATAGTTTTGGAAAAATAGTCATTCACGTAGTGTTCTACATCTGTACAGTTCTAAATGGGCATGTTGAAAAGACAAACGGTGCTTCAAATAAACTATAACTAGGGACTAGAAAATTTTGCGAATTCAATTACCTGCATGCTAGAATCCATTGTAGTATGCATACTCAATCCCCGTATATTCGTTCATTGTCTGCTGTTCCACTGAGTAGCAGCTAGTTGACGAACAGTCGTGGCTTCAGTATGCATAGTACAATGGATTCGCGAAATTTTCCAGTCCGGCACAAACATTCAGTGTTAAACACAGCACATTGGAGGTTAGCAAATAATCTACTTTTCTGGCGATTTCCCAGTGTGTCTGATCATTTTTTATTTCAATGTCTTACATGCACATCTGCAGCTGTGAATCATGGTAACTGGCAGCGTGTCTTTGTCCAGACGCATCTCACATCTCTCTGCACCAATCAGTATAATGTTATTGTGACATAATACACGTGTGACTTGCCAATAGATTCGCAAGACAAGTGGGAGTTGAAACATCCACTCACTGACCTTGAAGCAGAGCTGCAGATGAGGAACTGAAACCAACTGGTGCAAAAATATTCGCGATACAATATCGTGGTGTTTGTTGTTGGTAGAGACCTGTAGCTGTGGACTGCTGTATATGTGAGTTACTTTGTGATTGGTTCTCTCGTGTTGAAACTCATAACTTAGGAAGCTGAACCAATACCATATCTGCATGATAACACTCACTTACTGTATCAGCAGACAATATACAAGTAACTGAAGACATTGTGTACACAGAATTGTGGAGTCGCAAATACTATTTAAGAATTTCACGTATGTTTGCTATAGATGTAAAGTAATAAACGTTTCGTTTGCAAAGCCAAAATTGTTGTTGACGCCAATGTTGGTACAATATAGCCTACGTTACATTGGATGGAAAAGAGACGGTCACATTTATAAGCCAGGTTAAATTCTCGCCAGGACTGCTGTGAATGTTTCGCTATGAGACGTCTACTGCAGATTGATTGAAGAGATGTTTGGTCAGCACTTAATAGTATATAGGTCTTCAGCGGTGGCGAGGGTGACGTGATGTGGGTGAGGAGCAGTGCCGGAATGACGGGAGGGAAGGTCTCCGAGAAAACCCGCTGACGAGCGGCATCGTCCGGCACGATTCTCACGTGCGAAAATCCGGGGAAACGATCCCAAATATTATCGAATCAGGATCACCTTGGTGGAAGGCGAATGCTCAAGCCAACGCGACAGAGAGCCACCGCAATGTTGGGGTTAATTGTAGGTCAGTGGCGTATCTAGGGGGGGCAGGGGGCAGGGCTGGAGGGGGCGCTGGGGGTGGCGAAATTTTTTCCTTGGGAATGAAATGCAAGTGAGTGTAAAAAAAAGATGCAATATCTGCCAATATTTAGACTTTTACTATTCGTTTGTATTTTTATTAACCTTGAACACAATATAATGTTATAAATGCAATATTTATAATTAGAATGCACACTTAAAACACTGCTAATGGTAGGTAGTAAGTTCAGGTTTTAAGAATTTCTATTAAAATTTTATTCTGTTATTTATACGAGCGCAAAACAACATATGTAAGATACGTTTGTTACTGTTGGGTTGACTGGACTGATTGGAAACGGGGTGGGAAAGGAGGAGGGGAGCAAATCACAATTCTTGCCCCGGGTGAATGACGGCCTACATCCTTCCCTGTTGTACGCTTGCTTATTTTGGTCTGGAAACACTTATATTAAATATGTATTGTAATATTTTTTAATGTTTGTTGCAATGGGAGTGTACAATTAAATGTTATTGGGTTGTGGACATACGCCATTTCTCATGTTTAGATGATCAAATCTGTGTTGAATGACAAAGTACGAAAACGGACAAGAAAAAACAAATATAAAACGCACACAAAAAATATAAAAAAGCAATCCCAGAAGAATTTTGTCAATTTTTTTTTATAAAAGTTATATTAGACAACAAAGAATTCTAGAAATGGAATTCAGTCGAATATCGACACAACACCCAGACACAGAAGACAGACACAAATATAGAACCAGATATCCAATATGAAACAAGATGGAAATAGACGAAGAACAGTTAACAGTGGACAACAAACACAAGACAATAGACAACACAAAACAAGTTAAACCAACTAAAAACTGCAAATTGCGATCTACCCCCGTCTTCAGGCTGAGACACAGCTGGTCGGAACACCAGGTTGCGAATGAAGTTCTCTAAAAAAATGATAGATCGCAATCCCCGAAATGTTGCAGTTTTTAGTTGGTTTTTACTTGTGTTGTCTATTGTCTTGTGTTCGTTGTCCACTGTTCACTGTTCTTCGTCTATTTACATCTTGTTTCATATTGGGAATGTGGTTCTATATTTGTGTCTATCTTCTGTGTCTGTGTGTTGTCACGATATTCGACTGAATTCCATTTCTATAAATCTTTGTTGTCTAATATAACTTTTTTTTTAATTGACGCAATTCTTCTGGGATTGCTTTTTTTATATTTTTGTGTGCGTTTTATATTTGTTTTTTCTTGTTTGTTTTCGTACTTTGTCATCCAACACAGGTTTGATCAGCTAAACATGAGCAATGGCGTATGTCCACAATCCAATAAAATTTAAATGTAATTGCAACTCTCTGCTGAATTGCATTGCCTTGCGATACTCTCATATATACATTGTATGACGTACTTATGGAGCATTTAGCGCAGATATTATTAGGGGTCGATAGTTTTCGCATCGCTTTGTTTCAATGCCTTACGTGCACACCTGTACTTCTGATTCATGGTTATTGCACCAATCATAACAAGGTTATATCGTGGCACCAAACGTCTGTGGTTTACCAGTAGAACCACAAAACAAGCGAGAGTTCAAACAGCCAATCAAGAACCATAAAACAAAGCTGCAGATGTGCAAATCAATGGAAAGCATTGATAGAACCAAGAATTTTGCACAAAGTTGTGTCAGTGCCTTTTGCGCTCTACTTCAAAGTAAGTGATAGGTAGGGACCCCTGTTTTTCGTGAAAAGAATTCTGCCCCACTTTGTCTCAGTGACTTACGAGCACATATACCGTTCTGTTTCATGGTTATTGGCAGCGTGTTTTTGTGAAGTGATGTCTCTCATTTGACGTTACCAATCACAATAACGTTACTACAACTTCTCAAGTCTGTGATTTGCCAGTAAATATTCACGACACGTCAGAGCTAAGACGTCCAACCACTGATTACAAAGCAGAACTGCAGATGTGCACGTAAGTCACTGAAACAAACTGGGGCCAAATTTTTTTCGCGAAAAACAAGGGTCCCTAGTGATAGTATTTTTTTTCACCCACCTCTTAGCAGCTTGAGATTCTACCCGCAAACCACACACGTGTTGTGTCGCAGTAACCTTCTTCCTCATTGAGACAGACAAATGAGCGACGCATCTACACAGATACACGCTGATAGTAACCAACCACGAAGCAGACATGAAGATGCGTACATACGACTGTGAAATAAGCTGGTACAATAATATCTTCACCACGATATCATGGATCTATTTATGGCAATTCTGCAAAGAATTAATCTGAACTTTAAGGTGTTAAAAATAATAGCTAATAAACGTCAACATTTGCAAGACCAGTGCATAGTTGTACGTCGTGGGCAATGCTGTGTTGTGTGAATGTATATCTCAGCTACTTGAGCGGTTATTGCACGGCGAGCCGAATAGTCTCGCTAAATTTAGAGGCGAGTTGTAATGGCTTCTCAAGTTCTTGTCGTGACCTTCTAATAATTATTTCTACTCGCTGGAGTTAAATGAAGTTGGCCGGCTCGCTTGGTCGCACGCCACGCCCACCACGCCGGGCCTAACTCGCAGAGACGAAGTGCCCCAGGCTGTCGATCCTCCGGCAGGGATGCTGGGAAGTTGCCTCGGGGGGCTCGAACAATGGACCCCTAGAGGGGCGGGGAGAGGAGGGAGGTGCACAGTTTGTGTGTGGACTCGCCGGAAGGGAATGGTACCCACCACTCCCCTCCGCTAACCATCGACGGGCTCTCTCAAGAAAAGACGAACAAACTTGCCAACTTTATCGTCCTTGCGCCCTCTCTCTCCCTAACTCTCTCTCTCTCTCTCCCAAGTCGCGAGTTAAATTTGCAAATTAATTCCGCGAAGCGGGAATTAATTGGCACGTTCTTACCGCGGGTCGGCATTGTGCGAGCGTGCTGCAAGAGTGTACTATCTCCTCCATATCGCACTGACTGGCTGCATGCACTACTTCTAAATATACAATACAAATGTATGGGTGTTCAGAAAGTAGGTATGGTAAAATTGTTTCCTGTATATCAATGGTATAGTTTCTGAACATTTGTTGTAAACATTCGAATGTAAACTGATACTACCAGTCTTTGTATAGTTAGTACATAACAATGCTTACTGACCATTCGATTTTCACGAAAAGTTTTTGCACCGCTTTATTTCAACGCCGTACGTGCATCTGCAGTAGTATCTTTGTGTGGAGGTGTCAGTTATTTGACTGAGCCAATAAGAACAAGGTTACTGCTACAATACACGTCTCTGATTGGTGGGTAGAACACCAAGATGCAGAGAGTTGAGGTCACACTATATTCAGCAATTTTCATTACGTTCATCGCATATTTTTTATTTGTATGCCAGAGTTTTCTATTTTTAAGACATAAATTGTGACTAAATTTTGCTCTTATTAAATTATTTTTATGTCATAGTTTTTTTTTTGCGTTTGTTAATGTTTTAATTACTACGCTAAAACCAACAACTTGCCGAACTGAAATAATTCACTCTGAACAACGATGTGTAGTCTACACGGTCTCGAATATAAGACTACAAAATAAAATATTTTGTTAATTTTAAAAATATATATAGAATTTTTTAAAGTTTAAATTAAAATTTCAGCGTTTTATATACCATACATTGTATCCTACGACATTACTAGGCTGTGTGAATTATTTTAGTTCAGCCAGTTAGTTTGTTTTAGTGTCGTACTTAAATACGTGACGTGCAAATATTTGACTTTGACAAGTAATTATGCAAAAACTATGATAGCTAAAACAAATTATGACAGAAAAATTTTGTCACAATTCATGTTTAAAAATGCTGATACACATATAAAAATGAAAATGTAATGCTTAAAACTGTGGTCCACCGTACCCTTAAGGCCATGATATTTCATTTATTTCAAACAATTGCAAAGAACTTGAATATTTTTAACCAAATTCTTTGAAAAAATTTGAGACTGTGTACAGTCATACGACACACGATTTTGCCAGAGTGTTTTTTTTTTTTTTTAATAATGTACCGTTTGCTAGCAAAAATATATTTTGCATAGTTTTGGCCTATTTTGACAACAAAATATGTGCTATTTCCGGGGCAAAAATCTAAAAATCTGTTTCGTGTATTGCAACAGAGAAATTCAGATAGGCTACAAACCGTGATATATAATCGTTAAAACTGCCAGAATGAATTTTTGTTATACGTATAAATTTGTGTTAAAAATTTTTTTCGAAACCACTGCTAAACTAAAGAGTGAGGCCTTAAGAACTTCCAATTACTGACCGTGTCGCTGCAGGTGTGCACGTAAGGCCCTGAAGCACTCTGATGTAAACATATTCCCGCGAAAAATGTCTGATATCTACTCATAGATCCTGTACGTTTATAAGAAGCAGTCTGCTGTAGAATGATGTTACTTTCTTTCAAGATTCCACTGTACCCCTGATGTACAAAGTCTTGATTTTTAATTCGTGATTTTTGTTTTAGAGTATACATAAACAATATTTGCTTGTTGACCCTATTAATGTATAGGCATGCTCTATAACGTTTCTACGCTAAGTTCGAATTACTTGTTAAATGAAATTCGTAAACGTTGAGAGAAAATAATAAGTACACTAATTTTTCTCTCACTGTTAACGAATTGCGTTTAACAAGAGATACAAATTTAGCGCAAAAAATGTTAAAGATCATATAGGCGTAACCTACATTAAATTCGTTCTACAAGCAAACTTTTTTTATTTAAATTCGAAAACAATTATTACGGCATAAAAACCAAGAATTTGTGCATCAGGGATATAGTGGAATCTTAAGCGTACAATTCAATGTGAATGTCATATACTTCTTCTGATTTTTCTTAATTGTCACTGACGAATTTTTTTACGGCGTGCATAAATTCTGAGTTTATAGAGAGTAAATAAACAATTTAAAGTATTTTGCATTAGTAATTATTTTATGTGTTAAACGTTTTTACGTTGAAATTATGTGCTCAAGAAAGTTTCAGGGCTTCAAATAAATCTTCTTTACGATCAAACTAATAAGTACCTTTTAGTTTAACAAATGTTTGCTTCCAGCGAATTCGGCAGATAAAACACTGTTTCCACAAGCATGAGTGCATTCTTCGTCGCTAAATTTTGGTACGTCTCATTTTGTTCAGACAAGAAAATATTTTGGAAAATCCAAAAAAAAAAAAAAATTCTAAATCATACTTAGTACGTTCTGATTCCTCTCACTGATTCTGCAGTACGATATTCGTGTTTTGATTGTGTTTCTGTTTTTGATTTTAAAAAATGAAAATAGTATCGCCTACGTTAGCCAAGTAAAATTTTTTGAAACCAAATTAAATGAATGTTACGCATAAAGCAAAGCAAACGGTCGCTACCAGAGATACTCGATGTTAATTCTAATCGTGCTGACCCAACAGTTTATAATTCTTGCCCGAGCAATTAACCTTTTAACCCCCACTTTTATTTTTTTACGAAGGTGAGAGATTATAGGAGAGCGAGAGAGAGAGAAAGAGAGAAAAAGAGAGAGGGTGTAATCCTAGCCGGTTGTGTGTATTTTTGTCTGGGTTTTATCGTAAAATCTTGTAGAAAAATCTCCTCGTGTTACAAACCAGCGTACAGGTATCTCGTCATTAGTCCTTGTACAGTTTCGTTATATGCTCGGAGTCAATGCGTTCGTAAAGTTAGACGGAGGGGGGGGCAAGGTAACATACTTGAATACCCAAAATAATTTTGCCTAGATAAACGTGAGGCCATATTTAAAAGAAACGATGGCCTCTTAAGGAATCAGTGTTAAGTTGAGGTATCATCTAAAGGGTGCTTCATATACGTTGTAATGCACTCGGAAATTCCTTTTCAAAACTACACTATTTCACTTGTACCAATGTACGAAAAGAAAACGTATTTTTGACGAAGACCGAAGGACACTATGTTCATTAAAAACACTGTTTCTAATACCTCCAACATGGCTAAAAAACCGCCTTTACAGCGTGCGGTATTTCAAAATGAACTTGCCGGATGTATATGAAACTCATATAGAAACGTGAAACTTTGCTACAGGTTTCCCACCAATAAAACTATATGGTCACTGCTTAAAGTCCCATAGTAAAAATTAATCGGCTGGAATGTTGCACGATATTTCATCGCTTGGCTCGTTGTAACGATGTGGCATTGGATGCGCGCTTCAAGTTCGCCCTTATAGCTTCAGGACTTCTGAGCCTCTAGCACACAGGTAGGCGGCGCCTGTGTGAACGTATTCAGCACTATACAGGGTGTATCAGTACAGCTGTTACAAACTTCCAGGAGAGATAGAGTACACCCAGAGATGGGAAATCACATAGCAATGCATGCAAATCACAGGAGGAGAAAACATGTTTATTAATCCTAATATAGCAAATAAAACTGGGAAGTCTTTGGCTGGTGATGACGATCCATGTTTCTTTATGTAATTTTTTCTTAGTTTTTTTGCTGTATTAATAATAATAAACATGTTTTATCCTCTTTTTCGTGTCCTTTCTTTCTAGTGATTTGTGTTGTGACTACAGCGCCAGGAAAGAGTTTCCATTGTCAAGTTCGTAGTTATTTCTGCTGAATGTTTTTTCTAAGTTCACTGACTGTAGTGTCAGAAAGTACTTAAAATATTTATCTTTATTGGAAAAAGGGTTGAATAAAATGTCGAAATGTTGTTTTCATACTTGCAAAAATCAGGGAAATTTTTGGTGTTCTATCACGGAAATCAGGAAAAAATCAGGGAATTTTCGTAGTTGCAATGAGTGGCCACCCTGTTGTTGCAATTCCTTGCATGTACACCTACAGGCCTGCTTCGTGGCCAATGATTGGATGTTGCTTTAAAGTTCTACCCACCAATCACAGACGAGTGGTGCCACAGTAGCCTTGTTCTTATTGGTACAGTCATCTACACAAAACTGTGAAGCAGAGCTGCAGGTGCGCACGTGAAACACTGAAGCAAAGTATAGGTTCCTACGTGCTGCCCGTATATCGGCGGCATATTCTTCCGGTTGTTGTCCGTCACATTTCACGAGTTGTAACGACATGTTTATTAAATGCGAAGACATCCTCGTCCCTGACAGCACGCTGTTCGAGATGTTATGCTGCGTAGTGCAGCGTGCAACCGAGTGCAACGTGTACTTTCTGCCCTCGAGTGCACCAAGGCGTAGTTTTTAACGAGTGTGCTCTTGGTGTGTCTCTGGTTCCGGATTGGATGAATATGCATCAGGCTTCATTGTATGCGCGGGACACGCTACGTGATCTGTCCCCAGAAACTTGTATGAATTCCTCCCTCCTCCCCCCACACTAAAGTCCCTCCCTACCTTTACGAGCCACATATTCCCAACCATGTCAACACATTTGACTTGCTGATTCCAGCTTCGGTTCGTGATCCCCTTGCGGCAAAACGGAGCTTGAATGTTTCCTCCACAGCGTCATAAATTTAACCACGAGGGTCATATTAACAGGTTAGGAAGGAAGAAGATATGATTTAGTTTATGGCAACATTTCTTGGGTCAGCTAAACATTTACATTTTGGGCGGAAGCCCACAAAAATATTATAAGCACCTCCAACATTTCAGCATTTTTGTGAGTAAAAGTTGTTTGATGGTTTATTTATTACTTTTTTAAGATGATTTACGTTCCCCATTCCTCTCTTTATATTTTCTCCTTTTTTTATGTTGCCCATCCTCTCCTACTCTCCATCTCGCTGCAAAATATTCTTTGAGCAAAGTCCTCACGGGGTGTTTTTTTTTTAATTGGGAGACAACAAAACAATTTGGTATAGGTTACAGTTGTACACTCGTCAAAAATAATCCAACCTTGATGTTTGGATTACTAAACTGGCTCTCAGTGAATAAGACGCATTCTTTGTTTTTCTGTGAGGCTCCTATGATTATACTTATTTGTGGATAATACGTCATTAACTTAAACAAATGCTTCTGTGTTGCTGTTTCACTAATCAGCTTGGTATTTCTCTGGATACAGCCGTCTGCAAAATCAGTTTTTAGGTATTTTAAAGGAACCAGTTCCCAGTAGTTAATCATCGCTACGTTACATTCCAGATGTTTCACGCTGTTAAAATCTTCCGTGAACGTCCGGATAATTTTACTAAAATGTCTGTTTAACTAACGGAAACATTATTTTGAACACAGTTATACATAATTTTGTTTCATTAATTAAACATGTGTAAAACTGCGAGAAGAAATTAAAAAAAATAATAGTACGCATTATTGTGCCTGCATCCTAATAAAGTTGCCTAAATATGTGAGTTTCCATAAGTGAAGCTAGTTGCCTTCCGTAAATTGAGGGACACTTCTGGGGAATATTTACCAGCACTTCTCCGTAAAACAACTAAAATTTTTTTTAACAGTGCCACCTTACGTTTGTGAGAGTTTTTAGCAGCTGTTGTTTTGTTCTCTTTAGTAGCATACTAAATATTCCACTGGCAGTCGGTACCTCTTGAAATACTCTAACTCTCACGTACACCGTTAAAAATTTTAGCGGAGATGTATCGTAAAAAAACGGAAATACTGTTCGTAAAAATAAAATACAGAAAAGTCTACGGTAAATATACACTACGGAATCATACGTAATGTGTAGGGTCATGAACTTTTCGCGAAAATAATTTTGTCACAGTTTGTGTCAGTGTCTTACTTGCACATCTACAGTTCTGATTCATAGTCAGTGATTGGGTGTTTAAACTGTCACGTGTCTTGTCTTGTTACCTGCATATAACATACACGTGTTGTCGCGGTAACCTTGCTGTGGTTGGCACAGTATAATGACGGCCATCACTTCACACAGAAACGCTGCTAATAACCACGAAGCACAACTACAGATGTACACGTAAGGTACTGAAAACAAACTGGGGCAAAATTCTTTTCACGAAATATTCATTACTCTATTAATATGTCCATAAATTTTCGGACACGTGCACGGATAAAATCTCACATTTATGGGTTAGAGCTTTTAATATTACAGTTATATTTTAATGCCATCACCGGTAAATCTGTAGATGTGTAGAACTGCAATTGTAGCATTATAGACATGTAAGTATGGCTCAGTTCCGTGTAATGAAACTGTTTTACGGAAACTTCTGTTGGATTAGGAAATACGTTTCCGTGAATTCACTGTGGTACCTGGATAAATTTTTACCGGGAATTCGGTAAATCGACGGAGAAAAATGTTCACAGTGAATGCAGTTACGATGCTGTCTCCTCGCCCTGAGATCTGAATGAGTGAAGAATGACAATATTTTGGTCAACACTTAACATCGAGGTCTTTAGCGCTGGTGAGGGGTGACATGAGGTGAGTATGGAGCAGTGCCGGAATGAAGGGGCGGGGTAAACGGGAGATCCCCGAGAAAACCCGCCGACCAGCGGCATTGTCCTGCAAGATTCCCACATGCGAAAATCTGGGGACCAATTTCACCGGGAATCGAACCCGGATCGCCTTGGTGGGAGGTGATTGCTTACCCACTTCGCCGACTGCGACTCCCACTGAGACCCTTAAAGTTACTGCCAATTCTTCTGAAATTACTGCCAGGAAAACAGAAAACTGCTAGCGATGGCTAAGTAGTCATATCAACAGTGTAGAATGTGATCTTTAAAATGTTTATCTAACGTTTTATCTTGTATATTAGTTTTTAATGCTTCTTTCTCGGAAGGTTCTCCTCCATCCTGTACAAGTAAGGAAGTGTTTCATAGCTCGAAGGACATCACTCCCTCTATTCTCCCGCATGACACCTTACTTACAAAACTAATACAGTGCACGGCATGGCTTTCTTCAGATCCTTAGTTTACTTTTTTTCTTGCTGTCTCACTTTCTAAACCTGCCTCCTCGTCAACTGAAAGACCCACTTGCACTCTCTCAAGCATCTACCTGAGACGTTTCTCGTGAGTAGAGACGCGAACATTTTCGAATTCAGTTGAGACGATTTCAAACTTCTGCACGTGTTAATTACTTTCGTGATGGCGTCACCTCATCCTTGAGGACTGTGAACCAACAGCAGACCTGCATGAAAACACTCACTGACTGCCGCTACCTTGTCACATGTACACTGTTAAAAATTTCAGCAAATTCAAGGAAATATTTACAGAGAAGTACTGTAATTATACAGAAATGCCTTTCGTAATTTTTTGTTTACGGAACTTTGTCCGTATTGCAAGTTTACAGATGATCGACCGTAACTTTCCATAAATTCGTGGTAGTATGTTTCTACAATTTTAAATAATATTTTATTGTGTTTCTAAAAAAAATGCTGATATTAATTAAAAAAATGTTGTCTCTTTTAAAGTTAGTCTCTTACCACTGCATGGAACTCGCTTATTGGTTAGTAGTATACTGTGGTATACTGGTTAGAGAAAGGGTCTGAAAATCATAAGGCCGTGGGTTCGAATCCTGGAAGATTTCCGAAATTTTTTAGGTTACTCAATTATACCTTAAGATTTCGAGAACACATAACAAACAAGAGTATTTCGTATTTCTGAAAAAAAAAAATTGAGGGCCGGCAGCTTGAAGAAATTTAAATTTTGTGTAGAAAACGGATTGTCCGTAATTGTACGGAGGGTTCCGTTATCAAACAAAACTGAGTGTATTTTATGTTACGAAGATTTCTGGATAATATTGTGCCTGTACTTTTCCGTAATTTCACGGAATTCTTTTTCGAACAGTGTACAACTGTATACTCAGTGTAGCAGCAGACAATATACAAGTATCTGAGGACAGTGTATACAGTACTGTGCAGTCCAGCCTGCTGGTCGTTGAACCCACCACATTCCAGTGTCTCATCAGTCACGAGTAAGGACAGGGAGTTTCGGTGAAAATATTTTTGCACCACTTTGTTTCAATGTCTAACGAGCTCATCAGCAGCTCCGCTGTGTGGTTATTGGCGCGGGCGTGTCTTTGTTCAGACACGCCTCTCGTTTGTCTGCACCACAGTCGTAGAAATACAGGTCTGGACACTCGCCTATCTACCAATGTATTTTGCTTGACCCCCTTGTTGTTTGGCTGCAGTTCGTCAAGTTACCGAGAATATTGTGTTTTATTGACGCTGCAGTTAGGGCGGTCGGACTCAAACTCCGCTCACTTTTTACACTGTTAGATTTATAAAGTAAATAAAGATTGCTGGAGCCTTTTCTTAAATTTATTAGCGAAGAAAGTATTTCATAAGTTGATAAAAAATACGTTTTGATAAATTGTTTATCTTAGTGGAAAGTAAGTGGGCGGAGTTGAGTCGGGCCGCCGTAACATCAGCGCCAATAAAACACAATATTCTCGGTAACTTGGTGAACTACAGCCAAACAACAAGGGGGTCAAGTTTCCAGGCGAGTGCCCAGACCTTCTTCTACGACCGTGACCTGGACCAATCAGAATAAGACTATTATGACAATATTACATATGTGATTTGCCAGTAGAACCCAAGGACAAGTGACAGTTACAACATCCAGTGACTGACCGTGAAGCATAGGCTGCAGATGTTCGCAATATTCGTTTAAACAAAGATGTGCCAAAATTATTTCGCAGAAATCAGTGGTCCGTAATAATTGAATATTGGTGGAGAACTTGAAAGCAAAATTGAAGTATAATGACGCATTTAATAGGAGTCCTCGATAGGAATACTTACTTCAATTGAGAGCCTTGCACGTAAAGACGGAGAGAAGGGGCCCTGGTTTTTCGCGAAAAAAAAATAATAATAATAATTTGCCTCGTTTTGTTTTATTGCCTTATATGCACATCTGCAGTTCTGCTTCGTGGTCAGTGATTGGATATTTTAACTGTCACGAGCCTTGGTATTCTACCGGCAAATCACAGCCGTGAGGTGTTGCAGAGACTTTATGGTAATTGGCTCAGACGAATGCTATACGAGATTTTTAAATGTTTGCTGCAATGGGAGCTTACAATTGGAATATATTGGTTTATGGACATGAGCAATGGCGTATGTCCACAAACCAATAAATTCCAAATGATATACGGCTCTTCATATTGACACGCTATCAATAACCATGAAGCACACTTGCAGGTGTGCACGTAAGAAACGTTATCAAAGTGGGGCAAAAATCTTTTCCCGAAAAACCAGGATCCCTAGCAAAGAAGCATGTGGTAGGTATGCAAACATCAGTCCCGCGATTTCACAGTCTAGAAATTGGTGAGATTATTATTATTTAATTTTTATTATTACGGACAAATTGTTAATCAACGTGTTTAGAAATTGCTCGCCGTTTATATTTCTTCTCGTAGGAAATGTGATACTTGTTAATTTACCTACTTTTGTTTAACTCGGTTTTTTTGTAATGTTCGTCGATTTATGACTATAAACATAAAGATGAGAAGAATTTCCTATCAACAGACTTGACTCCAAATGGCTGTAATCTCGATTGAAGTGTCTCTGTGGCCGACAATGCCATGACTTCCTGCGGCAAGTGCTTTTGTTCAGTACTGTAGGTTCCGCGGTAGAGTGCCCCATCTACCGTTAAGTAAATGACGAGACATACACTTGTGGTCGATGTAATCTCAGACTGTGCTCTGAAATGCACAGGGCACTGCCGTCTAGCTTATCACCAAGGGTCGCTAGTAACAGCTGAAAAGTCGAATATACTTAAATCACCACGGGGAAAAACATGCAAGTCAAAATTAAACATGTTTGACCGTTCGTTATCTTGCTATAGTCGGCGAAATTCGGGAGTCAGGTATTGAAAAGTGAAAATATAGCAAATTCTTAGGTATTCAAGCTAATATACATTGCTGTCGCGGGCTAATTATCCTACAAGTATCGTATACTACCAATCTGAGCTAGCAACGGAGCTGTTGAGCTTAAGGGTTTGTTCCCGAGTTTTTTTCAGACTGCTGCCAATAACTCAAAGTTTTGAAAAAATTTTAGTCAGTGTACAATCACACGATGCACAATATTGTGGACGCGTTTTTTTTTTTTAAATAATGTACCATTCGCCAGCAAAAAAATAATTTTCTTCATTTTTGCTTATTTTCACGACGAAAAACGTGGTACTTTGGGTAATGAAATCTAAAAAACACCGTTCAGTGTAATTCTACAGAAAAAAAAATCAGCTAAAAATTATAACATATAAGTGTCAAAACTGTGCAGCGAAATTTTTATATGAGTATTAAGTAGCAATTAAAAAAAAATACTTTCGAAATCACTGCAAAACTCCGTAACAAGGCCTTAAATCTGTATATACACAGAGGTTACAGCAGAATGTCAGCGGATATCTCTGTGGTTCATTTAAAATAAAACTTTTTTTTTTGTTCGCAGTGTATCGTCCCAATATCGGGTTTCTACAGTATATAAAATATTTTTTCGCACGTACACGAAATCTAAATTCCATCAAAACAACGCAGTATTTTTTGATAAAGCAAAGCATTTGCCTGCGGGCTCGTCTACTTGGAAGTCCAGCTTGATTTCATAAACATCGACTGTTAAAAAAACGTGGCCATATTAATCGCTGTGACAACAGTAGTAGTAGGCCTACAAAGAAGTCACCAATGATAGAAAAAATATGTGCAGAGGCTAAAGTTATTCGAGAGGAAAATAACTGTATCCGTGCTCCTCAGTTGTTTGTAGATCTGAACACTATCGTTTGTTATGTTTATATTTAACTGCAGTAAACATTTCGTTAAATTCGGGCAAGTGGTTAGAGCACTTGCCTCCCACCAAAGCGACCAGGGTTAGAGTCACGGCCGGGAATCGCATTGGCTCAGTCGAATAGGGCAACAGTTTCACGTACAGGCTAAAGCCAGTGATCTTAATGGTAACCTGAACGTATGTTGAAACCCAGTAAACAGTCAAGTTTTCCCGCGATAAACCATCATCTCTTACTATGACGTAACAAACAAACGTGCACAGTCCTATTTGAATTGATTTTAATTACTTTAAACTTTGTTATGAGAAACAGAATTAATGTTAGATGGAGGAAGAGAAGAATTTGTATTGTTGGAGAAGTTTGCGTGTTTAAATACGTCTTCGTACTACGTTTTTCCAGTTCCTTCCGTATTTGGGCAACTATGGACGGCGTGTAACTCTGGACTTCTTGACAAGCTGTATTTTCCTCTTGTCCCAGAACATCTTTCTTCCTTTGGTTTTTCTTATCTCTTCCTCGGAAATGTAATGCATCGACCTCCTCGCTAATGGTTTCTCTTCAAATGATGTTGTGCTTCTGAATGATTCCCTTTTTGGTATTATCTTTAGCGTAAAAACCGGTTTCTTATGCATTTGGCTTGACCACATCGACCCACTTAGAGGTGGACGTTATTGATTATGGGATGTGATTGGTTATCATTTTGCTCAATCCGTTTTCGTCCATTCTTTGTAGGTGTCCTTAAAATGTCAGCCGTCGTTTTCGCATTGTGTCCGTGATATTTTCTCTGTGCTCGTAGAGTTACTCTTCTTTCTTATTATTCCAGGTCCCATTCTGAAGTTCCCATAATATTCCTTCTTTTCATGTACTTCCATGTGTGTGGTGTATGTGTTTCGCAGTGGACATTCTTCCTCTGTCGTTTGAAACTCGGCCGGGTAGTGTGTAGTGAGGGTAACATAATAGTGGTATGAGATAACGTGTAACTACTTGTCGGCCAGGCGAGAAGACTTATATCACATCATTTCCCGCTAGCTAGTTTCGCTTAGTGGAGTTAGTCACACGCCTAGCTAAGGGTACCAACTATCCCCTACTACAATATAGTGTAGTCAAAGAAATGTCACAAAGTACACATGATGCATTTTAGTTCCATATTTGTCATTCAAAACCTTGTATACAAATAAAGCTTTAATTCCATGAAACGTGGCTGTCGACATGTGTACCAACTTAAACACATGTTTACACTTTGTGTATGACCACAGGAGTAGTCGAACGAAATTATGTTTGTTTTTAGTTCAGGATGACGCAAAAATAATGCACTACAAGACTTCATATATTTGATGTCATTATCCGTAATTGAGTGAATAGTGCAACAACCGTAGCTTAACAACGACATTTTCCTATGCGGTGTTCTGATGATGTTATATTTGTGTGTGTAGTAGTAAAATAAATTCAGAAACACGTTATTCTGTACTTCAGTATGTATACCTCGTGTGACACCATTTCGCAAATTTCGAAACACATGGAACAAAACTGAATCTAAATTTGTACTGGTGTAAGCTTGGACCTACACAAGTCTGGACAGGTTTGTCCCTGTATTGAAACATGCACAACGTGAGCGTGTGTATTAAAAATAAAATGTAAAGTGGTTAAAATTGTATTTCTGATGCAATATTTGTTTTCCCTAGGAACATAAAATTTTTACGTTCAAGGCATCAGTCGCCATATTGGCTTATTTTATTTTTCGTTTTTTATTATTACATTTTTCTGAGAAGGTAAATGTGAAATTTGCGATTATAGTGTGAATTCGGCTTATTTTGCGCTTCAGTACAAGAAGAGTATTTGAACTTTTAACGTATATTTACTTCACAATCAGTCAAACATGGTTTTTAATTCTAAAGTGTGGGATGCAATTGATTTAGCACAGAATATAGTGCACGCACAGTATATAGCACTGAAACAGAACAGACCTGCAAGCTACAGTTATGTTAACATGCACACATAACTGGCGGAAGTAATCATTCAAATTAAGGGCTTATTTTTGGGTTTTTTCAGACTGGTGCCAATAACTCAAAAATGTTTTACCAAAAGTTTTGAAAAAAATTGAGTCAATGTGCAATCACACGATGCACAATACTGTGGACGCGTTTTTAAAAATAATGTACCATTCGCCAGCAAAAAAATAATTTCCTTCATTTTTTCTTATTTTCACGACTAAAAACGTGGTACTTTGGGTAATGAAATCTAAAAAACCGTTCAGTATAATTTTACCAAAAAAAATCACCTACAAATTATAACATATAAGTGTCAAAACTTTGCAGCGAAATTTTGATATGAGTATTAGGCAGCAATAAAAAAAAATATTTTCGAAATCACTGAAAAACTCGGTAACAAGGCCTTGAAGGAAGCTATGTTTGGTAACTAATCTGCGTGTACGTTGGCGACACTGTACACTTAAAAATATTTTGATTTGTTGTTGATATTATGCAAAGTTTTTCCGTCACAGCCAGTATAAAATTTTCAAGTCATTGATGCAAACTAAGTTTCCGTATTAATAGCAACATTAATTCACTGTTTGCATGTGTTTGCATTGATTTTGTGGAGTGGATGTGAAAATATTTGCCAACCACGGCGCCATTGGTGGGTTAGGTTTCGCC
This sequence comes from Medauroidea extradentata, assembly GCA_003012365.1. Taxonomy (NCBI): domain Eukaryota; kingdom Metazoa; phylum Arthropoda; class Insecta; order Phasmatodea; family Phasmatidae; genus Medauroidea; species Medauroidea extradentata. The sequence goes on along the minus strand of PNEQ01017158.1, from coordinate 21,652 downwards.
AGCAGAATGGTCACTTCTTCAATTATTCACGTATCTTCTTCTTGATGACCACGAACAGTTGTTCAGGTATAGGCTACGAGAATGAAATGTCAGTTTCGAGATCTGTTGGAACTTGCAAGTCCTTATTTGTAAAAGAAAAACAACGAAACACGTTTGGGCGCAAATGCGTGTTGACAAACAATAACATTAGTCAAGTTCATTTCCATTTTTCACACTTTCACCATCATTTTGAACTCGGCCGTATCTTCTTCCTGATTGGCTGGAAACGGCGCACAGCACAGGCAATTATAGGATTTAGCTCTATCTTCCGTGCGCCAATCCTATGCTGTTTTTCTGTGTGCGTTCTGTGCGTGATTATAGCTACTGTTGTTTAAAAACCTAGTTTGTACTTTCTGTGCGTGAGTTATATTCTGTGCTAAGTCAGTTGTAGCCCGGCCCTAAGTTTACTGAACTGATTGCGTCTTAGGTAGGCCTTAATTTGCTTTTGAAATAATCTTTACCTAAATAGATGTTTGTTTTCCATCCAATTCATTGCTACCAAAATTAAAAATACCTGCACTGGATGTATTTCAAACCTGTTCAACTCAGTGTTTTTAGAGAACGTTCATCCCTGTCAGACCTGGCGTACACAATTGATGTCACAACAATTTCAAGGTTATTTATTTATTAAAATAGTACTAACTGCAATAAAATAATTTAAGGTACAGTTTTGTATGCATATTTTTTTTTTTTTTTTTTTTTTGGTTTTGCACTATAAGCCATCTGTTGTGCTCTGTACAAACTAGAAATATTTTTTTCAGCCTTTTTGTCCGGAAAGTATAAAAATAATTCAGGTCTGAATATCAATGGAGGTGACCTCGGAATACACAGAATTTTGATATGTTACGTACGTTTGAGTGCGAACTGCTAAGTCATTAAATTATAATAAAAAATTTTACAGATTTTGTTTTATTTCGGGAGAACTTTATCTGATTTGAAATAATATTAGTACTTCGTATTTTGTTTCAACGCAGATGATCTGGTTTTGTAATCATGTGCCACTGTTTATTTTTGAAAATGTAATACGATTTATTACATTTTTGATGTGATATTTAGCTTGACTCTTTATCGGCTGTTATACTGCTTTACTAGTCGATGTATTTTACTAGGGTTTTATTAACTCGTTTTCTTGTCTGTCGTCTGTTTGCTGGTGTGTTTGGTACAAATTTTGCAATCGATTTCAAACTAAGTTCCCGATGAGCTAGAGACCTGAAACATGATACATATCTTGTAGCTGGGTAACAGTGCATTGTGGTAAACCGCCCATATATCTCGATATACCTCACACAATTGGTAAGACTCTATATGCATAGTTCACTAGGTCACCAACTAAGCAGACATTTGTAGTTTCAGTAATTGAAGACTAACATTCATAAGGGACTAAGTGCCAAGAAGGTAAGTTTCGAGATAATGACGAAAACAGTATATTGCGACAAACAAATGGACAAGGAAACATCCAAATGCGTTCACATATATTGTACAATAGGAAAGTAGTAAATAGAAGCAATCGAACAATAACTAATACAAAACACTTATGAATATCAATATATATTTTTACAATGGACTAGAATGTGTTGATGTTACTGCAACCATGTAATTGTCCTGATGTACGGCGCGCATGAATATCACAAGGAGATATCACTTTAGGTATGTCTTCGACCTAATGTTTTGGCACCTTTCTATGTACCTAACTAATTGTCGTCGAAAATGGTACTTAGCCCCTTTTGAATGCTAAGTCCTCAATTAGTGACCAAACTATTATATATAAGATCACAATTAAAATATTTAACATATTTATGGTACAGAAGTTCGAAGACTTGGTATCACGAAGTAGGCTAGGTTTAACCTGTAAGAGACAAAAATTTGTGAAGTAATTAAAATATTTTTTTTTTTGCTACTACACTCATGATGAGCTAGATTCTTGGAAATTTAAGCATAGTTCAGAACTTAATGGCAGTCATTATAAGAAGGAAAAATTGTGAAACAAAAATTTTAGTGAAAATATATAGTTTAATTATAATATACCACATTAAACTGACTTCCCGATGAGCTAAAGACTTGAAACTTTAAACATAGCTCAGTATTGGATGACAATTAAATATTCGCTTTCTTGTCAGTTTGTTTGTCTGTCCAGTACAAATTTTCCTTGTATATTATATATTGTAAAATTTCACACACGGAAGGCTATATAAGAGTGAGAATGTATGGGTTTGTGACCTTACACCACTGCGTATGATTTGTTGATAAAACCTGTAAAACATTAAAAATGCAACCCACGAAGACAGCGAGACAGAGATCGTAAAGAAAAAAAACTGATGTCCTTGATGAGGAAATACAGTTTTTATGTTCAATTATTTGTTTTATATATTTTTATTTATATTTATCACGGAACTCCGAATTGAGAGTCCAGTCAAACTACAACATAACAAACAGATTTAAACTGAAAACAAACAAAAAGAAAGAAACACAGTGTAACATTGTAATGATATTCGACAGACAACAGTTGACAATATACAGACAATTATAAGACAACATTGGAACACAGCAGTCAGCGAGGGATGACCAGAAATTCCGAGTTGCAAATTGAGTCAGATTGCTACAAAACACCAACAGAACAAACAGACGAAAACAAACATAAAATGTGAAGAAAAACAACATATTTAAATCGACAAGGACGACAGTGGACAGCGCACAAATGACTACAGGACAACAGACGACACAGGTTTAAAACAACGAAATAAGATCACAAAACTATTCATCCTGTGAAAATACATGTTAGATTTCAAACGTAAATCGTGGGGTACGTGCAATAGATAATTGATACTTGAATACTTCACCTAAGTCACTAAAATTTTTATTGCACCGTAAATAATATGAACTGCTGTGTGAGTTTATCAACGACAACTACTCTCTACTCTTACTAGTATGTATTACATGCGCCCAACATTTTTCGTTTTAAGTTTTACGAGTGTTTTTATAGGAGAAAATGTTTAACATTTTGTGGACTGTTTTAAAAACGTAGTATTTAAAAATTGTATTTATTGAAATATTATTTCTCAAAGGGTGGATTATTTATCGCGTGGCTTTGATTAAATTTCAGACATATTTTATTTTTATTTTAAACCATATTTGGGAGTGTTGCTTTACTTCTTGTCCCGTTATGTTTTTTTTCTACGGGTATTCTACGTAATTGTTTGTAGTTATGTAATAACAGTAAATGTTTGTATTTGTTGAACGTAGCTGCACGGGAGAACGTGGGAAAGCGAAGTGTGTTTATTTTTTTTCTGTAGCTGATGACGGCATCGCTGCGCCGGCTTCCCGAGCGAGCGAAATAATTGCCGCCGGGCATCGTTAAAACTGGGGCGGTTTCGCCGGCCTCGCCCGAGCGCTAATCCTTTAAGGGTGGCTGCGGCACTAAATATTGTTATTGTTTGGCCCTTGTTGGTGTCGGCAGAGATCCCGGCCGTGCCGCGGCGATTAAGCGCGTTATTTACGGCGCGGCGAGTTTTAAACGCGAGCCTCGAGGATGGATGGTTTGATTGCGCGCACCAGTGTTGTGAGGGGCGTAATCCCCTCGATCTCCCCCCGCCCCCCAAATTCGACCCTCGTGTCTCTGAACACCGCCTCATATACACGTCATACAGTGGCGAATATGCGCCAAGGTAAGCGGTACTGGACACTCTTCACTCACGTAACACCCAAGCCTGCTGAACCATTATACTGACAGTTGCAGGTATTACTGTGAATAAACTTCCTAAACAGTTATTACATTGTTTAACTCAATCACAGGGTAGGACACTTTACACAATTTAGCTTGTATGTAGAGCAGATGTTGAGTATTGTTACTATACATTTCACGTAACACCAGTAAACAGTTGAATGTTTCGTGTGTGTGCTTATATAACATATAGTGTGTGTGTGTATGTATATATATGTGTGTGTGTATATATATATATATATATATATATATATATATATATATATACATACACAATCACAAAACCTTTCTTACACCCCCAAATTTACACTTTTCCTTCCTCATTGTATGTGTGTGTAGTGGGGGTGGGGGTTGTTCTATATACCGTTTTTATATTAGACATTTCCCTCTTTTTACACTTTCGTGCTATATTTTATAACAGTTTTTACAGGTCCCTTGAGAAGTATACGAAGGGGGTTTCACTGTGTCTATATATATATATATATATATATATATATATATATATATATATATATATATATCATATATATATATTTCATATATATATGATGGACGCGAACATGCTACTCAACGTCCTAGGAATGTGATGAAAAAGTAATCTGTAACTTACTAAAATATCATGGAAATATCTGAGCCGTGTATTGCCTGCAAATGCAAAGAAAAAAAGTATTTAAAAAATATTATTAAAAAAATTTACGTCCACAATATTTTCACTTACTGTGGGTTAAGTCATCCGTGAAGTTTCCAAAACATCTGTGGTCGAATCGCCATCGCGAAATAAATGTGAATTTAGTATAACTGTAATAATACTGTTTTCTTTCTAACCAATTACAACTCACTGACACCACAATATGTGGAAGCAGTACTTGGCATAAATATTACAAAATGTGTTTCTTACTCTGCACAGTTTCACAAAAAATAATCGTAAGATGTAACGGACTTTCAGTTTCACTCAGAATTTTGCATTATTTTAAGTCACTCTCAAGTATATCGTCAAATAGTTTTAAAAAACTGAATATCCTTTACGGAGTTAATTACAACAGTATTACCATCTATTTGTTTCTTGATTTTCTGTAGAAGTTGTGATCTATCATTACGAACACAAAACAATGCTGGTAAGGATAAATTCAGGTCAACAAACTTAACTTAGTCATGTTTAAAAGACAAAAAAAAATCCTTTCTTATAAGAGCCCATATTCTATTAATAGAATGGCTATATAAATAAATATATATTAATTATGTTGGTATCTTACTATATACGCAGTCTGAAAAAGCAAATGTTAGTAACTTTGAAATGCCCGAAAATGACGTTTCGAATACGCGTGCCGAATTTTTAAAATTATATAACGACACATTGAAACATGTTTACTTTTCGTAGATAAGTTATGCCTGTTAAGATAGCCGCCTGGCTGGAGGTATTTTACGCGTTCGAGACCTATAAGTGCGGAAGCAGTAAGGACGACACAATATGGGAATCACGCCTTACTCTATCCTCTAGGCGCAGTCACTAACTGGCGTGCAGTATTTCGCCGACAACTAACCTCTATGAGACTGGTTAGTGAGCCTGCCATTTAATGACGTATTAGCAAATATAAGGTGTATCGATATATTTTGTGTCAAGTCTTCCAACGTCCTGTACTTGCAAAAAAAAAAGGTGTTTTCAGATAACTGAATTCGCATAAGTGAATAATGCGCCAAGGGATAGGTTCTATCCCACACATTGTGGTATCCGGAAGCATTTCCCGCCTCTATGGGTTGTGCCCTGGTTATCAATACTTGTGTTACTCAACGCTAGTAGTCTGTTACTCACATGTTTGACGTATCAGTCATGTTATTCATAAATAAACAGCCCTCTTCTTCGTCACCTGCTGGTGGCTTAGGTAGTTCTATAACTGGCCGCTAGAGTGCTGTCTATGCGGTTATAATAAGTCACGAGGGTAGGATAGGTAGGACAGTGTTTCAGCTGGAGGCTGAAAACAGCGCACTAAACGTTGCCCTAATGCGAGATTCAAGTAGAATTAGTAGAGAGAGGGAAATGTTGCGGTGCGGGTCCATTGGCATGTATGCAAGCCTCCAAGAATACCTGTGATCTCAAGAAAACATATCTGCTCATTGGCTGCTCGCTAACACAGTGATACCACGTGATTGGCCTTCTTTATCATTGGTTCAACAGCCTCCAGAAGGTATCATTTATCAAATACGTCAAGGTCCAATTGGGAAAGTGACATGAATCCTCAGTTGTTTGAATTCTGACTTGTGCCCAAGATAACGAGAATTATTCTGGCCTCTAGTAATAAGTAGGGACTGGGAAATTTCGCCAAGTCAATGACCTGTAGGCTAGAATCCATTGTAGTATGCATACTCAAGTCCCGACTATTAGTCAACTAGCTGCTACTCAGTGGAACAACAGACAATGAACGAATAGACGGGGCTTGAGTATGCATAGTATAATGGATTCTAGAATACAGGAAATTGAAGTTGCGAAATTTTCTAGTCGCTAGTAATACGTCGGATCACGCCATACTTAAATTAATTGAAAGGGTGGATTGGAGAACGACGATAGGAAGTCATAAGGTAAGTCCCGCGTACTCCAACCAACTCCCCTGCCAGAGGTTCCAGTTAGTACTACTGTCGACAGACATGACTAGTTCCCGACTCCCAGGACATTATGGCCCCGGCAACTGCTGTGCTCGCTGTTACTGGAAGTTATCAAACTGGTCAGCTGTTCCAAGTTCTCAGCGGTCGAAACTCCGCACCAGCAGCACAGTGGCTGCCGCGGGGGAGGGGCGTATCCCCAGGTCTCCTCAGACGTAGCATGTCCGGGGGGGGGGGGTCTGACCCCGGCCAGAAGCATGACCGCTGCTTCGCCAAGTTTTGATTGTGTGTGCAACCGCGCCACTTTGCCACTTCCCCCACCCCCACCTCCGAGGGCAGGGAAGCACGGAACTTCAAACTTGCGCCACCACCGCTACTGCAGACATCCCTTCCCATCCAATCATCGGTGGTTCTCAGACATGCCAACATAAAAACGAACGCGGCAAGGATTGGTTGGTTCAGGTAGTTTGTTAGGGAAACAATTCGGAACTTGGATGTCGAGTAGCGTTTCTATTTTGGAACCCCAGGGTTCCTGTGACCTTGTCCAGGAGTTGCAGGTGACTGACGGGGTTGTACCGCATATCCCCATCCTGAAATAACACAAATGCTACATTTACAGAGTTAAAATGAAACAAATTAAAATACTATTGTGTTAATCTGTTGTAAATGTGCGTGTATGTGGGTGAATTCCCATACATATGATTTACCCTTCTTTCTTGACTGTTCTTCCACTGTGCCTGAGAACTATATACCTAATCCCATCAGAAACACCCCCTCCCTCAAAAAGAAAGTCTGCATACGATGCTGCCAGGGTGTCTGATTTCATAGGCCATTCCGATAGAAGAGTAAGGACGAACTATACTATGATTGATCATTCTGCTCGACACTTGTCAATTATTATCAGTATAACTTGAGACATACAAAAGTCGCATCATTGTTTAGTAACAGACTAGACTCCACAGATCTGTGCATACTCGAGCACAGTATGTTGTTTCATTACTCAAGTCATCAGTCTTCGTGTGGTCTCATTTACGTATTTGATTGCTTTACGCGCAATTGGTAGAGACCAGAAAAATTCGCGGGTTCCTTGACCTCTGGGGTAGCCTCCAAGAATATCTGTGTGCTAAAGAAGACAGCAATTGTACATTGGCTGTTCACTGACACAGTAATATGGGCCTTCATTTAGTTACGTTTCTGTTATTGGCTCAGAGACTTCCAGGAACTATCATAAGAGTCGAGGGCCAATTGCGAGAGTAACACGAATGTATAGTAGGTACAATTATAGCTTGTTCCCATAAGAAAACGCGAATTTTTCAGGTCCCTAGCAATTGGTCACTCTACCGAAGAACCTTTACTTTCCTCGCGACAATCCACGACATTGTTGGCAAGTGGAAGCCGTCAAACTGGCGAACAATAGCTTGCGGTCTAGGCTGTTGTCAGAACTTTCAGGTCACTATCATGAATTGTGAACGCTTTAACTTGATTGGAGGGAACACTAAGATATAATTAACCTACATCCCTTAGTAATCGGTGCAAAATTGCTCGGAACTGGATCATCACAGCTGTAAACCGATGAAAACTGCTTTACTGAGCTGACAGGGATCTAGACAGAGCTGGCCCAAGTGTAAACGTTACCCCAGGATAATTCTTCTATAGTTAGAAAGATAATGGAATTTATTATGAAGCGGTTTGGCGAGGGACAATTTGCTAAGTGTAGTATTGTTACTATTGTTGAAATATTTTATTATAGTGGGTGGTTATGAAAAGCCAAAATTATGAGGAACTACATACAGGAAGCAGAAATATAAGATAGATCGTGACATGACGTCGTGAACACGAATTCAACACAATAAAATGAAATAAAATTGACAACACAAGATTCTCTGTCGAACATAAAAAATACGTTTAATCCATATAATCATTAAAATTTACTAGCTGTTCTAATAACCACACAAGAATGAATTACTGAGAAAAATATACCTAGTGAATGCTCTCAACTACTATGTTGGAGTAGAAGTGAAAATGGGGAATAATTAAGTATGTTCTGTTCAAACATAACAACGTGCAGGAGGGCGGCAAAATAACGTGCATCACACACATATACGGCAAATTAATGTCACAATTACGTCTCTCAATTTACTAATAACTTGCATCGACTAACCATATTCGAATGGACGTTTAATATTCAGAGGTCACCGTGAGTCAATTATATCATTACGAAACAATTGAATTTAACAATGAAAAAAAAATCGAAATTATGCTGAGCTGTTCAGTTCGGGAAATGCGGCAGCGGGACGCTAAGTACTTAGGTGGATGATTTACCGGGAATTCTTCGTCTTCATTCTCTCTCGATGCGACGTGGCAGGATCTCAACTGGCTTCCTGGATTTGCCAGCGGGACATCCTTCCTTCCTACCTTCAGTGGGAATCGAAAGACGCAGGACCTCGACCCGGGGCAGCTCGGCGTCTCACACTTGTCCACTCGCTGTCATAGTTCATGGAACTATGCCCTTCGAAAAGCGCGTCCGTGTTGTCAACTGTACTTCCGGCATAGTGTACGCAAACCTCTGAGTATCGCTGCGATCCATAAGGCGGCTAAATCAGGTATCATTTTCAGTTTAGAGAGCTTTTGTGTTTTATTTATTTATTTATTAATGACCAAGTTCAGACCAAGGCTGTTTTACAATACTGGTACATTATTTGTATTCAACGACACATATATTAATAACAAAGATTTAACATGACACAACAATTATTACTTTCAGTTTGGGTCTATTTACTAACGATTCCAATATATCTAGTTAATAACAAACAAAAAAATGAGAATTTAATTTACTGAAGAGAGCTTTTACTTTTGCTGGTCCTGGGACAGAAAGGATTTGTACTTCACCCTGAATGAGTTAAGCGAGGTGGTTTTTAAATCTCCCGGCGGTCATTCCAAATTTTGCTCGACGTGTATGTAAAATTATTTTTGTAAACAGATTTGGAGAAACGTGGTATTTGGAAAGAGTTTTTATTTCGGGTATTGTGGTGATGTACGGAGATGAAGTTTACTAACTTTACCTATACATATTTTGGCATTTGAGAATCGAATATTTTTTTCAGCTGAGTTGTGAAATGATACAAACTCCTGTTGTGTGATGCAATTTTTGAGAGTAAAATGAGACAGTTAAATATTTTATTTTTCAGTAAATACATTTAAATCAAGTTAGTTCTTGTTCTATATAGCGTAACATTAATTTTACTATCGTCATTTTATCATACCTCTTACCGACTCAAGTACAACGAGATGCGGAAATTGTTCTACGCCAAATAGCTCATTAGAACCTTCTCCAGAGTCACTCATTCAATTAGCACTCCCGCTTCTCTCTCTCCCTCTCTCTTTTTTAATAAAACATAATTACATTTAATTTTAATATATGTCTGTACGCTTCGTTGCAAATTAATATTTACGAGTTTTGCAGACTTGTTAAATAAGTATTCTGACACTAGTATACCTATACAGCAAATGATTGTTATCTTTACTTAGTAAAACATTATGGAAAATATGAAATAAAAAATCAAATATTTATTATAATTAGAGTTTTAGCCGCTGTATTATGTGCATATGTTTTTTTCTAGTATGTAAAAATGCATACATGTTCTGTTCTTATTCAAATTTTAATTAAAAACAAGTCACACAAAGTAATGAAGCACAGGCAGTGCCAACAAATATCGTAGTTGATATGCTGGCTTCTAATTTTTTTGTCAAGTACTTTCATTTTAAAGGAAAGTTTGGTCTTTCTGGCGTCCCCTTTCTTCAGCACCATCAGGTGTGGACTTCCAAACTCGCTCTTTGAGATGACCCCGTCTAGATGTTACTGTGTACTGATGAATATGGAGTAGTGAACGAGACTGCGATTACATCCTTCAAAGTTTGGAGAAGGACACCGTATCTCTGTCCAAATTGGAGAGCCGTCACTTTATTTAATTCTATTTTGTGATTTCCGCTACTGATAATATATTTCCACATTTTATGTACACTGCCGCTTGCAGTTGTAGTATTCCTTCAAATCTAATGCAGTACTATTACTTCATCCAAATTTGAGGCTGAATGTGTCCAAATTAAATGTTCAAGGGCAAAACGAAATGTTGAAAGATTCGCCTTAAGTACTGCGAACCTTTAATTGGTACCGAGGTTTTGATACAGGACAATGTCACCCACCCTTAATTTCGCCTTCTGGATGGTTTTCCGACATGAAAGTTATCCTGAATCAGCCATATTGTTGTAATAAACTCATGTAGCAAAAATTATTCTATTGAATAATTGCCATAATTGAGCAGGTACGTGGGCCAAGTATGACTGCCACAGTGTTTCCACTACGAATTTTAATGTTCCAGCAAATAAATAAAACCGTAAATACATCCACTTGGATTATATTTTCATGTATGTGTTGGCATGAAATACATAAAAAGCCATCATGAAAACCAGTAGTTTTCGCGAGGTTGTTCTGCACCATGAAAAAAATGTTAGTAGTTGTCATAAGTATGTTCTAGTCCACTGGAAGCGGAGGCCACTCAGTGTTAACTGTGGCCGTTTGTCTCGAATGTTCGCAGTACAACATAAAGAAGCGGGAGGAAGTGCAAGAAGCGATGCCCCAAGAAGAGCCTAACCCCCTCATGCGGAAGAAGAAAACCCCCGAAGAGCTGGCGCGAGAGGCGGAAGCTGAGGAAGAGGACGAGTTAACGAGTAAGACAGGTTCAGTAACGCAACGCAACGCAGCGCCTTCCGTCGCAACGACGTCCCTCAGCACCGTCGTCGGCCGTCCTCGACGAGCTGGGCAGGCGTGGGCATGGAGGTGTGACGCGGGTGCAACCATCGACCTCTGGCCTGTAGCACTTAGCACGTAGCGTGTAAGAGTTGTCAGTTCAGATGGCCTGTGCAGTTCTCTTCCTCTGATGAAGGGTGAGCCATCCACTCCCTTCTACAGTCCTCCACCCCCATCATCAAGCCACTTTCAACATTATTATATGGTTTAATTCTATATTTAATACCTATTAAATGGAATACCAGCAAAAAACAACAGTAAAACTGATGTTGGGCAAGGAGTCGGTGGAAATATATATTGTTGTAGTCATATAATATTAATTACTTTCAGAATTACAGTTGAAATATTCAGAGTCAACATTTCTTTCAGCAGGTTCCTAAAGCTTACTACTGTATTTTCACACAAGAGATGTTTGTCATTATTTTCTGTGATTGACCGTAATGATGATTAGGTAGCAGTAGTGTTAGTAAAATACATTTTCTGCTGCAGTAGAACACGGCTGGACTGGACTGCCTCTTTTTCATTTCTGTTCTTCTCTGATCCAAGATCCAAGAGTGTTTGGGATGCTTCCAGCCTTCTCAGAGTTCACACTTTTTTAAAATTTTGTTCTAAACTGGATTATTATCAAAACATGACTTTCTTTAATTTATTTTATAGGATTGTTTTCCATTGCAGTAAACAGAAATATCAATTGCTATCCTATCATTGCTAACTGCTAACAGCAATGTGGTATTGCACACATATTTACGCATATGTGGCTTCATATTTAAAGGTAGATTTCTTCACAAACTATTAAAGAACTATCACTAACACTGTTTTGTTCTGAGTTTTCAAAAAATTATATTATTTATAATATCAGTTATCCAAGAAAAAAATTTTTATTCGGGTATTTTAACTCTGTATTATCTTTTCCCATTTTACAACCATAAACTTCTTAATTTCATAAATTTCTCTATGAGGATGGCAAGTTTATTTCTATAGCTTTCTGATCAATTGGTTCTTGTTCTACATGTAGTTTCTGTTCTGCATTATGTCTGTTTGATTTTACATAAATTTTTTCTGAGAGGCATCATTTCTATTACCGTTACTGTACTAGAATATGTTGGTTTGTCTGCCCCGTATATTAATGTCCAATACTCTACCTATGTTTCTCTGACATATTTTCTTCGATCTGAGCAATGTTACATCAAAGATAGGCTCTAGGCGCTGAGTTTACATTTCAGTGTAAAGTATTTGTGTTAGCCATTCAAGTATGTGTAGAAAGTAGATGTGCAAATAACTTATAATTAAGGTTAAATGTTTGAAAATGTTAAACATGTGGCATATGTGGAGTAAATTATACCCTTAGTAAAGGGTACTATCCACATAATAGTGGTTCTGTAAGGACCCTTGGCTACAGAAATGATGGAATGCAAGGCTGTAAGGAAAGGAGTAATCCTAGAAAACCACCTGACCAACTGTAGCATCCACAATGAATGTAATTAGTGTTTACCACATGTGAGAGTTAAGGTGTCAGTCCTCTTTTCTTCTCACTTCTGTTACATTGGTAGAAGGCCAATGCACGTGTCAATGCAGCTAGCATTGTCACATTACAAACAATTGTCAGTTATGTACATGCCTTGTAAGAAGGTGTAAGTAGGATCAAGGAAAGAGCACCAACAACTACGTCGAGGTAAGAGATGGCTCGGATGTCAATGGTTGCACCTCAGTCGTTAACACACCATCACCAACAACTCGCTCCTGGCACAGTTCGCGAGGCTAGCTGCAACACCCAGACACTCCCCACGACAGCTCTCGGCAGCCGCTCGACAACCGCCAGTAATTACTGTAACGTTGGTATTAACAGTTGACATATTTACTGAAAATAAGCGGCGTTTGACGTGCATGATGTATTGTAGGTGGTAGATCCAGGCATCAGGTAAGGGTATTCATCCACAGTTGGGTAGCCTAGTCCTGTAAACTGTAGCGGGCAGGGCTTCTGTCTCAAGTATGAAGTAACAACAATTTCCCCCTCCAAAAAAATAACCTCATCAAAGCTTATGATACGTCACAACTTAACACTTTAACTATGGTTTATCATTAAAGCAAAGTACACTTATTAATTATTATGCATTCAAGGCAGTTATTTAAGACAGTCAAAATTTTTCTTCCAGAAAATTGCTCAGTTCTTTTCATGTCCAGTAAACTCCATACACTATCATGTAAAAATTCAGCCATCCCAGATATCCCCACAAACAAACATCTTAGTGGCATATGTGTATGTTACAAGCTTCTATAATAGGTAAAGTGTATACACTACAAGTTCGACTGATTTGATATTTCTCTTATCAGAAAGATGCTTCGCAGTTCCACTGTGTTAACCTTTAAACCATCCTAACTTCCTGTAAAAACTGTCTGTACAATCATGTTCGCAGACATTCTTCTCAGAATAGAAATGTCAAAAACAAGCAAACTTATATTACTTTAGCCAAAACTTGTTCTCTGCAAATGTTTGTTTCAACTTCGTTACTTTCTCATAATGTAAAGTGTTCACATTGTTTGAAATTTGCATTATTCACAGTGTTACATTATTGTTTACTTACTTTATTAAATACAACAGTTTACATTCAGTCAACATGCACTGACGTCATTTCGTCTCATACTGTCTTTCACAAGGGTGCCAATTACTGCATCCTAACGCACCTGTTACTGTTCGCATTTCATGTCTACAATGAGAGAAAAGGACTAGGAATTTGGAAGTTCCACAAGTCCAATAGAACTACTAACATTAGTTTAATGTTGCCTTCAGAATAATTGATTCGGTATGCCTCTTTCTCTCCCATCTCTGTTAACAGTTCCATCTCAGATAGTTTTTCATTGTTGTACGGAATATGTATCAACACGTATACCGATTTTACGGTTCCTGCATACTGTGTCGTTACTATGGCATAAGATTCAAATTTCCACTGCTTTTAGCAGAGAAAGAGTGTGTATGGTTTACTCATTAAGTTAGCAAGTATTTTAAAAACTTCAGATGGATATAGTTATGGCATGTCAATTTTCCCTACATTCATGTAGGGTTTTCAATTCACTTTACTTACTGTTTTTAATGTTTTGGCTACAGTAATGCAAAAAATCATGCATCAGCATAATTTTAAACTCATCATATTGCATTGTTTTGTTAAGATTACCAATTCTGTTTGGCCTCCTATCTTTTATTTGGGTCATGTTATTTCGTTCAGACCCTAGCTCCTGTTTTTGACTTCAGTCAAAACATAACCAATTTTTCTGATTCCTATACCATCTGGTATTCCTTTTTGGCCACTAGCATATGTTGATCCTTCCAAGACTTTGTTGATGTCCCCAAGAGCATTTGTTGCTATTGCACAGGTTTATGTTGGTTGAACTTTTTCTAAACACCTTCTTCCCCTCTAATCTTGATAATGTTATGATCCATAAGCATAATTTATTTTGATGAAATTCCTGTATTAAGCCTCTCTTAAAATATGTAGAACCTCACTGTAACGACACTTCCTCGTTCCCGAGAATAGGGTCATTATAAATGGGTGGGCATTGTAAATACAATAAAATCCATATTTTTACCCCCAGGGGTTTCCGAAAATATGGGTTTTATAGAGAGCTGGTCATAATAAACGGGGTCGTCATAAAGGGGTTTTACTGTATAGCCAGACCCTACGTGTTTTCAGTTCCCTGTATTATGATTAGCTAACATGTACTTACACAATATCTCCCTAAAGATTGTGAAGATTCAGTCATGGCTACAGCAAGCCCAGCTGCGAGAAGCCCTGCCTCTCCCCCCTTTCCCCTCAGATGACGAGTGACCTGCGACGAGAGCTGTATGGAGGTGTCTGGCCCCTCCCCCTTTGCCGCCCTGGTGCTCACATGTACGCCCCCTTTATATTCCCCGGCGGTAGAGTATGTGTGGTAGCGCCGCCATGCCGGGGCAATATGGGAGCGTAGGTGTCTGACCAGCGCGGCTTGCTTGCAGTGCTTACAATGCTTGCAGTGCTTTACAGTCAGGGTTTGTTCTATACACCAGGTGCAATCTGGTTCTTGTACTTTTCATGAGTTATGCTCATTCTGTTTTGTGTTCTTGCCTCACACTTTTTTGTTCCTTCATTTCACCAAACATGTTTTAATTCAATTTTCATTGCTCTTAGGTTTATGTTCACCAAAATATTATATAATAATGTTTATTTTGTTTATTTGTATTACTTATATTAATATAAGTATAGTTAATATGTAAATTACTGATTCATCAGTTTCAGTCAGTAGGTATGAAATATTGAGATTTGTTGCTGGCTAATGTAAGTACATAGGAAAAAGTTCTGAAAAATGCCTTTCAGCTATGAGTGTTTCAAAGTCCACTTTTCACAACAATTTCTTCTCAGTTACTACTTTAATACTCGTAATTTCAACTTTTTAACATAAACTAGTTTAGCGTGAAAGAAGTAACTGATATTTTAGGTAGACATATTTTAGGTGGACACTATCGCAGAGAAATCTGACATCTGACACGTGTGTTGTGGTTCATGCTTAATGTTTGTTAGAAGAACTTACCTGCTCTTTTATTGGAGTGTGAAATGTCTCGAGTATTGTTATAGTTATTGTAATGTCTGAGAAACCATTTACGTTTACATTAGTGTTTCTGTGAATTTTGCAGCTCCTTTTACTAATTAAAATGTTACCACTTGTGGCAGTGTAATGGTAGAATACAAAAACTTAAAAACTTTACAAATAATCTTGCAAAATTCTATTACCTGGTTACAACTGTGACTGTTTATTACACATTCGCTTTGGTATGAAGGTTTATTTTCAGTTTCCATTTCTGCATACAATTTTTTTTCTTTCAGAAAGGAGTTTCTATACTATTTTGACATACATTTTTATATCTGATACATTTATTACTCCAACTTTAAACATTGCCACAGTACATTCAGTAACAACTATCGCCATGACATCTTGTAGACTTTTGTCAGCAGAGCAGCCAACATTATAAAGCAACACTCCTCCCCACCAGTACAAATGTCGTTGTTTATTATTCACCAGTGCTTGTTTCTACATTACTAAGGGCTAATGCTCCATTTGCCAGAAATTATACACAAAATATACAATAACCATGTACACGTATACATAGACACTTAAGTAACAATGACAATCTACAACAACCATACACACATATACATAGATACAAGTAACAATGACATATTAGACCCATGATGCACAAACAAGCAACATAATGTACATCTGCAATTACTTTTAATACTCTTTTGCATCTAGGGTATCACCTCTCATTTCCAAAACCCTTGAATCCATACTTGAACAACAAGGTTCCATCACAATCACCCCTACATGAACTATGTGCTGATGTTTTATTTTCATGTCATTTCTCTGTTATATCTGCTGCACCTCCACTTTGCTGCTGCTATTTATCAATTCTTCTGTGTTATTTTCTTCGCCCTCTCCACGCCCTGCCATTTCCTCACTGTTCCCACTTTTCCTATCTTTGCCTTTGGCTTGCATTTGTGAAGCAGACCATCTGGTTCACATGTATGTGCGCAGTAAGGCCGATTTCCCCATGGATTGTGTAAGTCAGTGTGCCTAGCTTATCCACGATGAAACCTTCAACCCACGTATTTTCCCCCTTTGCATACGATCTATAATGCATACGACTACCGATTTCAATTGCAGTATTACGATCTTGAGACTGGGAAGCAACTGTGTCAGACTGACGAGACTCAACTGTTGCAGACAAAGATGGGGTAAGCAATGTCAATCAATTACATATGACTCTCCCGAAGACAAGGGCACTGAGTGACTCTCCGGGGTAAAACGATAACCCCAGAAGAAACCATGGTAGGACAACATCCAAGGAACATTAGAGTAGACCACGGCTTTTACACCATGGTTGCTGCTTGTCCATTTGTTGATGAATGGTATAGCGGAGAAAAAGTGTTCTTGATTCCATTGGTCCTACAGAAAACTTCAAACTTCTCAAATTAAAATTGTGCCCCATTGTCTGAAACTAGTTGCTCAGGGATGCCGTATGTGGCGAACCAGACTCTCAGTTGCCTTAAAACTGTCTCAGAAACTTCTGGCTATTTCAGGAAGCTGTCAACAATTACCAAGAAGAACTTACCCATGAAGGGTCCTACAATGTCAACATGGACTCATTGTCATGGTCGTTGTGGCCAAGCCCATGGCAAAATAATATACTTATGACGTGAGCGGGGTCGTGATTAAGTGTTGTTTGCCCGGTGCGCCAGCCCGTTAAGAGAGAACGGGCACTCATGAGAGCAGAGACTCTAGGTTTCAGGGCCACGTGGCCGACGGCCGTGGCGTTGCGGAACACTCCCCACTCTACGTTGCTAAGTTACTTAAGCAGGGGAATCTTATGGCGTTCCCCACACCCGTAGCACTAAAGTAGAAAAGTACACACATAAACAGACTGTAGGTATAGCACTGGAATGCGGGTTGAAGGGTCCCGCGCCCTTATGGCCGTGAAGCGGCAAGCAATAAATACGCACCTGTGACTGGAAAAACGTATTTATTGGTAAAGCACCATGCTCCAATCATACAACACTGGTGGCGCAAATAGCGGACCCGGCCCTAAGCCCGACCGGTGGGCGATGCTGTTACGTGAAAATTCACTACACGAGTGGAAAAGATAATTTAAGTAATGCCCCTGGGCGACGAGTTTCAGGGGTGAACGGTACACCTCCGGGCCAGCAAAGTTAAAAGAAAATGCTCCAGACGAAAAGAACGACTATTGGTACGCTACTGACTATGCAAAGTTGTGAAGGGCCCGGAGTGATTAGCACGTCGACCGTCCCGGTCCGCCGCATAATGCCAACTGGCGAGTCCTTCCCGCGTGCATGACGTCGTGCCGACAAAACGCGGGAAGCACTCGCCGAAAAACACAAAATCACTAAATTAAACAGGGGCAATGGCCCAAAACACTCATAATAGCACAGCTTGAGGGTTAGAGTTCCAAATTTGAATAACGGGATAGTTTATAGAGAGTTTACGTATTTTATAGTTACGTGAAATTTTGAACCATACAACATTTAAAAACGTAGACACTGAATTTGGACGTTATTTGAATAGAAATAATGATAACCCAACACTGGCAATTACAGAACAAATAAAACGTGAAACTGTTTGGGGGAGAACGTGTGTAGATATTTGGGCGGCAAGTTGGCTGCGTGGGCGTGTCCAAGTTGTCGCGAGGCGCAGGGGTGTTTTACTGGCATTAAGGTTAAATACGAAAAAATTGAGAGGGGGCACAGTACACATGAAACACACTTACCCCTGGCCTTTCTATATTATTGCCTGTTAAATGGCATAACTCCCCTTGACGGGAAAAGCACGGGAGGGCTTTTACACAGTGTTCAACTTTGACGTTAAATTACGTCGCTTCTCGTCAAGGGGGCACATTCCTACCATTTGCTGGCAGTTCTATGGGACCGACGCACATGCTGGTGGCACCCGGCGCCGCGGGGGCGGCGTCTGGACGCCGCTACCTCGTGTGCCCACGTGGCCGGGTGCGTTCCCATATGCCGTGGCTGTACGGGCGCTCGACCCGTTCCGTAATGGTGGCTTGATGCGCACGACGGACTCAGAGAGAGGGAGTTGCGGAACGACCCGCGTCACTTATATTGCATAGGCTTTCTTTGCAGTCATGAAACACAATGGACAACTACGTTTTCAAGTTCGGAATCAATCTTCGGCCACCACTCGTAAGACCTAGCCAATGCTTTCATTTTACAAATACAGAAATAATTTGAATGTAACTCTTGCCAAACTTTCTAACGTAAGGCTGTTGCTAAAACCGCCCTGTGGCCCCACATACGTCATCCTTGTTCCAAGGTTAGTTCATTATGTTTTGAAGAGAAGTGTTTGAGTGCCTCATCGACCTTTACAGGCCACCCATCTCTTACAAGACGTACAGCCCTTCCCAATCCTCGGTCTCTTTCAGTGGCCCTCCTAAATTCCTGTAGTGTGACCGGTAAGAACTCCGAATACCCAACCAACAGGTACGAGAAGGAGAACTGCTTGGACTACTCTGCAGACAGAAGTGGAAGTCATGACAACCCATCTGCATTACCGTGGTCTTCTCCCTTAACATACTGCACTGTATAATCGAAGCCCTTGAAAATCACAGACCACCATTGCAACCAGTTGTGAAATGCTGCAACATTCTCCAAAAATGTGGACAAATGGTTAATGGTCCATAATTTAGACAAACTTTCTACCATAAAGGTACTGGAAAATTTTTTTTACACCAAATATTATAGACAATGCTTCTGAGAATACTGTTTTTCAGCTGACGAAAGTGTTCTTGAAGCAAACGCAACTGGCTTCTAAATCCCACCAGGGTAAATATGACAGATGACTACACCTACACTGTATAGTGAAGCATTACGAGCAAGTTTGATAGGTAATTCTGGGTCATGGTGTGCAACTTGTGAGGAAGAAATTTTAACTTTTTCAAGTCAACAAAGGCTTTCTCACAACCATTAGACTGTTGCCAAGGACAGTCTTTCTGCAAGGGTACCAAGATAGTGGAAACGTTTGCAAAGAACTTGGCATAATAGTAACTAATCCTAACCATGCCCTGAGTTGTGTTGCATCACTAGGACTTGGAGCCTCAACAGCCTGCACTTTATCACTACTTGTGTGTAACCCTTCCTTGTCCACGACATGCCCCAAGAATTTTACTGAACTTTGGAAAAAAAACTTACTTTACAGTTGGTTGACCTTGAATCCATGAGTGTTAAGTCTCTTCAACAAGTTTTAGAGATTTTGTAAGTTCTTCTCTCTTGTTGGACCTGTAACAAGAATGTCATCCTGGAAACATACAACACAGTCAAGACACTGCAGCACTTACTCCATTGTCCTCTGAAAAATTGCTGGATGAGACTTGATTCCAAATGTAAGACGTGTGTACCAGACCAGACCTCTGTGTGTATTTATCGTAAACAGTTCCTGTGACCTTTCGTTCAATTGTAGCAGCTGAATCACCTGAGAAAGATCCACTGTAGAAAATTCTGCACGGCCTTGTAACATTGAAAACAGAACCACTATCCTGGGTAGTGGGTAGTGTTGCACTATGAGGTGTGGATTTACTGTTACTGTAAGAATCTCACAAGTACACACACTGCCATCCTTTTTTGTTACTGGCACAATAGGTGTAGCCCAGTCACTAAATTCCACAGGCCGTAGAATACCTAGTCGTAAGAGTCTATCCAACTCTACATCTACCTAGTTGGTCAAGGCAAAATCCAAGGGTCTTGGGGGTAAGAAAACTGGTAGAGTATTGTCCTTTAAGTGCAACAAAACCTGTCCTCTGGTGAAGGTACCTAAACCACCATCAAACATAACAGGAAATGTCTTCAACAGGTGTGACACTATACTGGAGTGTTTCTCAGCATCTGGGCAATTGACACTATTTACATTCGGTCTTGGGAGGTTAAGTTTATCGTACCAATCCCGATCCAATAATGGGGGTCCTCCATTTGTTATCACAAACAAACTTAAGTCCTTCAGAATTTGACCTGTAACGTGAACTGGCACCTTGATAACACCACACGGCCTTAGCTCATGGTTTGTGTAAGATTTCAGGTAAATGTTTGTTGTTTCTAAAGGATAATCCAAGAACTTGTTTTTATACATATCCTCTGACAGGGCTGATATAGCGACTCCTGTGTCTATTTCCATATCCAACTTCATGTTGCCTATGTTTACTGGTAGCATCCAGGGCTTGTGATACGGCTCTAACAGTTGACTGAGGGGTAGGACGTCTTCATCCTCTGTGAAGGGCAGCTTGCCTTCTGGGCAGCCTTTTTGCACAACGTAGTTGTGAAAAGTAGATCCACCTTTGCTTGCTAGACTGTTGTTAGAACACATTCTTTTTAAATGTCCGACATGATTGCAATTACGACATTCATACTTACGAAAACTGTAGTTTGGCCCAGCATGCCCCCTTTGACCACAACAAGTGCATCCTTCTACAACTGTCGCTAAGGGTTGAGTTCTTTGAATGGTTCTTCTAGTATTATTTTGGGGTTTGCAGGTGTGAACCTCTTCAGACTTTCACTTGTGTAACTGTGCTCTTACAATGTGCATTTCTTGTTTCACATCCTTTAGGCCATCTGTTTCAAATGTTGCTCTGTTTACATTGCCAACTGCTGACTCAAATGAAGTCGCTATACTTACGACCTTCTCAAAACTCAAGTTGTCTGCTTCTGAGAATAATCTCGGGGTATTTTTTTTTTTTTTTTGTCTTTGAGACATTGACGCGGGTCGCCCCTGACCTCCCCTGATCTGAGCCCGTCGTGCGCATCAAGCCCGGCGGCTTGCGCATATTGGAACACACCCGCCCACGTGCGCGACGAGGTAGCGGCGCCTAGACGCCGCCCCCGCGACGTCGAGTGGACGTAATATGTGCCTCGGACCCCGAAAACGACCATCCATTGGTAGGAAAGTGCCCC